>CAMOHE010052317.1:12407-85985 GCA_946598075.1 Artocarpus hirsutus | reverse complement strand
CAAGCTGTTTAAGACCTAAAAACTTAAAGAAAGCCATGCCAGGCAGGCACTTAGCATCGATATGGGAATCGTCAGTGCTATGAATAATAGTTTACAGGGTCCTTTTAGTGTAGATTTCCCCTTGTAAAGGTAGATGTATAAGTTTCGTTATGAAGTCTGTCTATTAATATTTGTTTAAAATACGTAATAGTGTTTTTTGATCGCTTTATCTTAGCTAGATGCAAGTGTTATCTATCTATTTTCAAGGTCTATCACAAGAATAAGTACTTGTCAGTATTATTGTCTGTCAGGTTGAGCGTGAAGGTGCTGTTGCTCGACGAAAGGCAGCCCAAGGTGTTGGTTGATTTGTTTGCTCTATGAAGTTGGGCAGTGAAAAAAATTTCGTTATTATGAGCTTGCATATTGATTTTTTTTTTTTCCTAGAGCTTGCGAAAGCAAAGAAGGAAACTCACAACTGGAGACGACAGGATTTTTATAGTCGGATCACTTTAATTTTGGTTAAAGTATGTTGCCCGAACGTCAAGTAACAATAAAAAGTTTCATTGACCATTTTAGTTCTTAGATACGAGGTTCTCTTTTTGGTTTTTGTTTTTGTTTTGTCCATTCTTTGGAGAACAATTTGCTTCATTGTTCATTCCACCTTTACTTGGAGCGGAAGATTACGAAAAATACCCCAACAGCAGGGTAAATGTTTGATTTTTAGATACATAAAAAAAAATTATTTTGCACATCATTTTTTTGTACTAACGATCAGGATATCTTACTACTATACATATATATTTTTTCATTTTTATGTTGTATTTTGAAAGTATAAAAAGTTATCAAGTTTAATGTATGTTAAATTTAGCATGAGAAACGACTTAGTATTTGAGATTTTTTTAACACTCAAATGTCAAGAACATTGACACATCATTATAATATTGTATTAGATGCTTTAAAAGTCGATGAGGATATATATGAAAATAAAAGTTTCAATGAGGCATAATAAAAAAGTTTCAAACTTTAAAGGATCGAATTTTAATTTTTAAAAAGGCCCCACGGCCTCAACTTAGTGACAGTTTACCGTAGCTCGTCGTTTCCAAGGTAAGAATTATTCTCTGAACTTGTTACATAAGCAGCGTTTTTTTTTTTTGACTTTTTTTTTTTTATGAATGAAAGTTTTACAGCTTTTTTTGTCTTTTTAACTTCAGCCAGGACGGAGACCTCTGCTTTCTTCTTTTTATAGCTCATCAAAACCAATCATGATTATGTGCAACCAATCAAAAAAATTGGAAGGACTTGGACCTGAAAAAACGTAACTTACCTTCTTTTCTACATACTTTGCTGCAGGTTTTTGAGAAACAACTTTCTTCTGACCAATCAACATCATAACCTAACATTTACATGGTTGTGAAGCATTCTCCAATCATATTTCTTTTTGTCATGCGGGTTCAAACGCTGCGAAAGAGCAGTAGATTTTTCAAATTCAATTACCAATTCTTTTCTCAACAAGATATGATGCGCAAGAAGACAACTATATACATAGATTGTTTGACAAATATGGTTGAACTACAATTTGTAGCTCAAAGCGCATGGTCAAATGACCTAGTATAATAACGAGAAAGACTAGGAATGGATAGGAGGAAGAGGAATGATAATTAGTTCTCTTCCAACTGATTTGGAAACCAACAATGCCAAACCAAAATAACACATACAAGTAGGAGACATGTCATCACTCATTTTTATTTTAAAAAAAAAATTATAACATTTGGTTCACCAATAAAAACAAGTCAAACCTTTTGACATTGTGTTTTTCTCTTAAGATTTGAATTTCGGTTCAAACTTTTTGTTTAAATTTATGAACCACTACAAACTAATAGTTCTAGTTTCATGTTACACAACAGACAAAAAAAGTTGCAATGTTGTGATAAAAGATCCTCAAAAGCTTACCTCACTTGGCTCGTAAGGATGGAATTCGCATGTTTAGATTAAAAGAATGGAAGAAGTAAATATATATATATATATATATATATATATAAATATATATAGACACACACACACGCACGTAAAAACAAAAAAATCTAAACATGTGGTGTTAAGTTGCAGAGTCTAATTTATTGTCTTGACAAATTGTTGTGTTTTGCAAAGGATTATACAAATTGACCTTCACGATATGGTCACCGTAGTGGTTGGAAGGGTTGCAGAGCCTCCCTTCTAAAGTGCAGGGCCAACCAAAATTTCATCAATGACAATTTGAGTGTTTGTACACTTGTAAATGCTATTGAAAGGGGGTGTCAATTTTGATTAGATTGGTTAGGGAATACATTGAAAGTTGTGAGGTGTACGATTTTTACTTATGATAATAATTGTACAATTCTTTACCATTTAAATTGATTCTTTCTAAAGCCCTGACTTTTACCAAATTGCAAAACTACTACCACTACACTTAGACTTCACGTAAAATACTAGACTTTGAAATACACCATTAAGAACTCCCAACTCTGAACAAAACAGTGGCCCATGGCTTTGCTTTGAACCACCTCCCTTTCTTATATTAGAAACCAAGGAGCTAACTCAAAAGTTCCCATCTCTCTCTCTCTATCTCTGACACCTCCTCCCCCCTTGTTGCTTCCAATTTAGAAATTAAACCATCCTCTTTTTCTTGTTAAGTAGAGGAAAAACCAGAGCCCAAATACACTTCTAAGCAAGAAGCCAAATGCATTTTTGCTTAGAAGTGTATTTAGGCTCTGGTTTTTCCTCTATTGAAAAGGGAAAAGGCATTGAATAAGATAAGAAATTCGACCATCAATATAGTATGAGGCAATCATAATAATAAGTTTAATTAGATAGGATCGGATTTATTTTAGTAAAATCATAATTTTTAATGTTTTTAGGATTTTTTTGTTTTCACATGTTAAATTTAAATTATCTTTTTTAAATTTTACTTTCATTTTATTTCCTTTTATTTTTAAAATTCAAATTATTTTATCATTCAAATCATCTTAGGATTAAGATAATTTTAGTAATTAATAAAAACCTAATACAATCCTCATAGGAACGATACTTTAACTCATCACTTTATTACTTGTTATGATCAGGTACACTTCCGTGTATGCTTTCCATACAATAAATTTTGGCACCGTTGTGAGGAATTGTCTGTTTAATTTTTGTTAATACTAATACTAATTAGCTCTTGTGTTAATTTGAAAATTTTTTCTATAATTGAAATTTTATCTCGTTGAGGCAATTTGAGATGTATCATAGTCAAGTCCTCACAAGTTTTGCCCAACAATACTTGGAAACTTTTTATAGTGTTTGGTGGTGTTATAAAGATTTATTTATGAATTTTCCTCACTATGATTTTTCTAAAGAATGTCAACTTCAAATCTTTCTCCATGGTTGAAGCAACATGACAAGAAACTAGGTCAAAAGGGGAGAAAGTACTGTCTCTTTTTATCAACAATCAGTTGATGAAGCCTACTTACTGTTGAAGATATGGGCGAGTTTGATTACTAAAATTTTATCACTATGGAGCCATGGCTTAACACCCAATCTCAAGATACGAAGATATCCCTAAAGTTACAAGCCTTAGTTGCTTAATTCAAGGGGACAATGGATTTAATTGTGGAGAGGTTGGATGAAAATCTAGAGAAATTGTTGGTTACCATGAGAAGTACGACGAAGATGGTAGGATACATTAAATAGCATCAATTCCTACCACAAATATTAAAGATTGCCATTCTGAAGTGCCAACACCAAGAGAAGAGCACTTAGTGATGGTTGAAGATGACTCTCGAAGTGAAAACAGGATACAAAACTTGGTCATTGAAGAAAAAATATCAAAAGAAGTCTATGACGGCCCCTTTATATTGTCCATGCTGATAATTGACGATCACATCTATGAAGATCCAATATAGCCAACACGTCCTCCATTTCATTTAGCATTGATCATAAAACATTCATGAAGCATATCATTCAAAAGCAAGATCTATTGGAGCAACGTATCAATTGTTTTCATATCTTGCCAAACTTGAGGGCATTTGTGACCAAGACCTATATGTAAGGTTGTTTTATACTTACTATAGGTAGAAGCTACTTTTCGATGAGCACTTTTTGTATTGTCAGGTTGATGACTATAACTCAAGCACTCCTAAAAGGCAGCCCAAGTTATTTACATTTTGTTGTTGGTATGTGTTTTGATTTTTCTATTGTTTAATGTGCTTGTTGTGTTTTGTTTGCAGAATAAAGTAGGAACAAAAATGACTCTCAAATGAAGGCTGAGCTTAAGAACTAGGGGAGTATTGTTTTTCTTTTCTTTTGACTACACATTGAGGATAGTTTGAATTCCAAGTTTGGGGAAAAATTTGTGAATGTTTAAAAAAATTTAAATTAAAAATTTAAAAACTTTAAAAAAATTGTTGTGTTTTTAAGTTTTGTTTTGAGTTGATGATGGAGCTTGTTGTTAAATACATATAGCTCCTGAAAATAATAAACATTATGTCTGTGAGCACTTGCCCAAGAACAATTACGAGATTCTCTAGAAGAAATTTAGGGTTCTGCTTCTAGCGGCAACAAGCTATAGGGTGGAGGTCCCACTTAAGGGCTTAAATCAATACGTTCTAAAAAGAAATATTTGAATATCAAACACAGCGATATCATCGATTTCATAAGTATCATACCAAATCCTATCGATCGAATTACTTTTTCCAGAAATATGAGATTAAGACTCCTCTAAATACTCAATGCATATAACTATGAGCACTTAGTTGTTCACATACATAGAGAATGTTTATGTAATTCAATAATTTTTTTTTTTTTTTAGATTTCATAAACTCAAGAACTTATATAATTATCTCTGGAGGTGAAATCCTGGGCTGCATAATATTTATGATATAATTTAAACCATTTATGAACCGTTTAAGCCTTTATGTGCATGGCCTTGAGTACATTTATCTCTAGTCATCCTGTTGAGTCTTATTTTCCTTTTTCTTTGTCACCCATAAATTTTAACTTAGCGATAATTTATTCTCTTATGTTTTAACTCTTCATGCATAAGGCATATTGATTGTTTTTGTAATTTATTTTGAAGTTTATTTGTATACGGTAGGAAGGGTGGTGTTGTGATATATTGTTTGTATTATTATTATCATTGTAATATGATATATCAAATGTATGTAAAAATTTTTTTAAAAAAAAAGAGAAAACAAAGCAAAAAGAATGAAAAATATGTAATTGTAAAAAAAGAATAAAAAATGGGGGATGACAGAAGAGATCAAAATTCAAGTTTAGGGGTGTTATGTAAATTGGGATGTAGATCAGTGCTTTTAAAAGTCTGTGAACAAGTATGTATATTTTATGGATGATTTGAACTACACTTGTATCTCAATATCCTACAAATTACCTGAGCCATACATTACATGCCGAGTTAAGTCCCAATATTCTTAAGTGTTAAGTGAGTCTATATTAGTAGAGAGAGATATAAAAGACAAGCCTATGGAGTTCTAATTTTGTTTTTAAATGAATGATTTGTATAAACCAATCCAGGATTAGCGGATAAGTGTAATTGGTTTTCACACACACTTTTAGAGATTTTAAGTAGGATAGAGTTAGCATTTGGATTAAAATTTTATACATTCACAGTGTTTTGAATTTTTCTTGAGCTATATAATTTGTAAAATCTTTAAGGTCTGTTTCTGAATAAAATCAACTCATTACTTGTGTTTAGTGCTTTTATGTTTTCTTTTTATTTTTCTTTCTTTTGCTCGAGGAGTAGCAAAATGTTAAGTTAGGGGTATTTGATGAATCGATTTAATATACGTAATTGCAATGCCTTTAGCTTGATACTTTAATGGATTTTGGGGGGTGCTATCTTTTTATGTGATTTTTCAATAATTATTTTTATTTGTGTGAAAATATGTTTAATTATGTTTTTAATGTAATTTTAATTTTATGTTTGTCTATATTTTTAGGTGTGTTTTAAGTTTTAATTAGTTTTGTGTTAAATAAGTATGTAAAAATATTTACTTATTTTTATTTTATTTTGTTTTGTAAAATAATTAGTTTCTCTAGGTCTACTTGCAAGGAATTTTGGAAATCTAAGGCGAAAATTAGAGGAGAAAAGTGGAAAGAAACTTCAAATCTGAGGGCTAAAACACAAATAAAAGCCAAAGAAATAGCGCAGCTGCCATTCATTGCTACACTTCTAATCATGTGCAACACATGGGATACAATAAAGAATTAAAGTTGATGCTCATTGACTAACCTACCACTTGTTTTGTTGGATCTTAGTAAGGCTCCATCTTATGTATTTTTAATTGAAAAATAAGCCTTCCTTTCCAGGGCAATATAAGTGGCATGTAATGGAGGAGTTAAGACTTCCCAGAGCTTAGAGCTCTAATCAACAAGTGCTATACTCAGCTCTTTTCAGGAGCAATGCTCTGGAGAAAAAAAAAAGTGAGCGAGAGAGAAAAAGAAAAAGAAAAAAAAAAGATTTTTTTCTTAAAGTGTTTTATATTTGTAATATTTTAAGAGTTAGAGAGTTATGCTAGAAGAAGGGCCCACCAAACTTGTCTACATCTAGTTTATTTCTAAACTTTTTTTGTATTATATTTAAAGTTTATTTTAATGTTAATATTTATGTGGTGTGCTTTTATCATAATGTTTTGATTTTATTTTTTGTTGGGATTGTGACATAGCTTAAATCATGAACATTTTAAGTTAAATTATGTTATTATGAACCTCATATTTATGTTGAGTGTTTATTTCTTAACTTAATGTTTTAAAAACTTGATAATCTTTTGAATGAATTGAGGATCAAATTGAAACCGAGAGGATATATTTGTGACTTAGCTTATTGAAATAAATGCCATAAATTCTAGGGGAGGATTGAGATATACCTTCCTGTTTTATGTGGTTATAGTAAGAATATCCACAAAGTATAATGAACTTGGGCAAAATTTACTCACATAGAGATATAGTACATTTCAATGCTTAGTTATTTTTAGTGTAACTCGAGAAAGAACATTGAATAAGATAGGGAGTTCAACCATCAACATAATATGGGGCAATCATAATAATATGTTTAATTAGATAGAATTGGATTAATTTTAGAAAGATCATAATTGCCAATGTTTTTATTTGTTTTTTTTCACATTAATTTTAAATTCTCTTTTAAAATTTTATTTCATTTTTTCTTTTATTTTTAATATTCAAATTTTTTATGAGTAAAATAATCTTAGGGTTAAGATAATTTTGGTAATTAATAAAAGTTAACACAATTCTCATGGGAACGATACATTAACTTATCACTTTATTACTATTACAATCACATGCACGGGCATGTATGCTTTTCACACAACAAAAATGTTTAACATGATCAAACCATGATCATTAAAGTCCTACAAACAAGGTTTACAACTTTGAATGCATGCAATTCGGATTGGAGCTTGTTTAGTTCTATTTTTTCATGGCTTTGAACAAAAGTTTGATGTTGATCTATTAACGATGAGATAAGTTAAAGACTACTAAACATTGTTTTATATAGTTCCTATGATGTTTTAGAGTCATTATTTCAAGTTTGAAATGCTTAGAAATTGATTTAGGTGGAGATGAGTATCGATTGAACTCAATTTCATGAAATAGAGAAGAATTTGGAAAAACCAATTTTGCAACAAACCGACTGACTAGATCTACGCAAAAAATTGTTGTTTCAACACTCCGAGCCTTCCACTCATGATTCTATATTCCAACTTAATTTTCACTTGTTTTCTTCACCGAAAATGATAAAAGTATACTTTAGTGTATTTGCATATAAGTTGTATAGTCATTGGTTTAAAACTTTTTAAGGCACACTTAGGAACCATGAGTTACATGTTAATGTGTTAGTTGGTTTAATTTTATTGTATTTTCTTTATTTAATTTGTATGTTATTTTTTATTTTTCTTTAAAATTACTTTATCATAATCGGTGTTTTGAACTTAATTTGGATTAATTATCCTAAGTAAACTGGCATGTCACCGACTCGGTTTTGGGCTGTGGCAAGACTTGGTATTAAAGTCCTAGGTTTTAGAAACTTGAGAAATTCTACGTCCACAATAGGACATTAGAAAACTAGTAACAGTCCAATTTTCTTTCAGGATTAAGAGAATGGCACCTAGACGTGTCTCATTGACAATGACGCTGTTCAAAATGAGGGGGTGATGAATGCCATGTTCGTTGGCTTTAGGCATATGGCTATGAAGGTGCGAAGGGAAGATCTTGCAGTTGATAACTGATGGTGTTTCTTCTCATAGTTTAGGCCACAGAGTCCAAGAAGTGTGCAGTCTCTAATGCCACGATAGTACATGCTAGGAAATTTAGGGTCCAACAATGCAAGCAAGGGTAAAGGAAAGGCTCAAAGTCAAGTTCATACCATGATACAATTGTAATATACATATATGTATATACATATACATAGCCTTTTTTATGATTATATGTTCAAAAAGGGTATATTTATAATTGATAATATAACATGACAAGAATGTATTCTTATTAACTATCATACTTTTTGATCAATTATCCAATTCATTACAACTATCTAACTCATATCACATGATCAATTATAACAATTTTTATTAAAATATAACTATTGAAATCATATCCATATATATAAAAAAAAAAAACACTTCCAACGACCCGGGTGAAAGAATCGCCCTTTATGTGGCATGTAATTAGCCACCTAAAGTGGCTTTAGTTATTAGCTATCTTGCTTTGACTTTATAAATAAGTGTAATTGATCTTTAACTGGTTATTACCTATGCATCAACTGTATTGACAGGGTAAAAATGTAATTTTATAAGAACTATATGGGCCCTTTTGTTTTAAAAGTTGTACAGTTCTTGTGTAAAAAATTAGAGATGTAACAATGGGCTGGGGCCCGTAGGCCGCCTGGGCTTGTCCTGCTACAGTGATGGCCTGGCACTGTTCACGGCCTGGCTTGACCAGTAAATATTGGTAGGCTGGGCTGGGCTGGGTTGGGCTAATATATGTCGGCCCGTGAAAAATATAGGCTGGGTCAGGCTGAGCCTAGGTCGGGCCGGGCCAAGCCAGCCTATCTAGGCCCATAATGGGCCGGCCCATCCTGGCCCACAATGAACAATATTTTTTATTTTTTTTATATATTTTTTTGTTTTTAGTAATTTTGTAAACATCTTATGTAGAATTATCCCGATTGTACTCTTTTTTTCGTATTAAGGTTTTGTCTCACTAGGTTTTCCTTGAAAAGCTTTTAATGAGGCAATTGTAAATAAAATATCCCTTTTTATATTTCCCTTGAATATTCAAACTTTTATATTTGTTAACTTGTTTAAAAATTCAAAGATAAAAATAAAAATAAAAAAATTAAAAATTACATGGTTAGATGGGCTGGCCCATTTAAACCCATGATGGGCCAAGATGGACTTGCCCATTTAACACCCATAGCACGGCCCGACACGGCCTATGGCATGGCCCGATACGGCCCATGTAAAATTAGCATGTGCGCTGGGCTGAGCCAAGGTAATTTTAATATGGGCCAGCCCAGCTCAGCCCGGGGCATGTGTAGGCCTAAGGAGAACGGGTCGGGTTGGCTCGTTCTTGCATTACTATAAAAAATGGCTTTAAAATTTTTATAAGTTAGATTTTACCCAACTTTAAATCCCATGTAATTTTTCTTAATTTTTTAAGCGTTGAAGTACCCAATCTAATCTTGCCTTGTAATAAATCTCCATTGTTCTCGTAAGATTGGTTAGTTGACTAAGATTGCTAAGAACACTGGTTATGCTATGCAAATTACCTCAAATACAACGAAACTTTTCTTTATAATATCTCAATTATTATTATTTTATTTGAGCTTAATAAAAGTAACAAAATATTTTTTTTTCTCAATGCGCATGAAACCTTTATGTATTTTATTATTATTATTATTATTATTTTTTGGTTTGGGAATGGATAGTTGCAAGATTACAACATTAATATACGAGTTGATATGCCTACTCAAAATCGTCATCGTCAAGTTGAAAATCAGAGAAATAGTCATGTTGTCTGTAATTGTATAGTGATTGCTTCCTGCAAACTGAATAAAATGTATGTAGAAACCGACGTCCTTTTTTTAATGGCTATTCTACTTAAATGGCATCAGCTAAGAATATTTTGTTAAAGAGAAGTATAAGAAATGAAGACAAAATGATCGCTATAGAGTCACTTTTATTTTTATTTTTCGATGTTTTTCTAGTTTCATTAGTTTTTAATTACTATGTGTTTATTTAGCAATTTTAATTGAAGCTCATAATTGTTGGGTTTGATGCCCTAAAAGCTATGACATTGTAGATATTGTTAACAAATAAATAAAGTGACATTTATTATTATTTTGGTTGATTATATGTGTTATGAATACATTTATAAATATCAAGAAAATTCTATGATTATTTATATGACTATAAATTTAACATATAAGTGTTCTATGCTTAGAGATAAAATTTATAGATAATAATCTAAATAGTCTGTAATAATTAATTAAAGTTTAGGATCTTTAATTAAATATTACAAGTACAGTCCAATCTTGTTTAGAATGAAATAGTCATTATTCGGACTATTAATATAGAGATATTGGATTGGAGGTACTTTATATAATGAGATTATATAGGACTAGACTAGATAAATTATGAATATCTAATAATCATTCGTTAGAAATAAAGTATTCAAATTTATCACTTTGATGATCATATATTTGAAGTCTTAATCTTGAGTATTTATTAGACTCCTGTTTATGACATTATATTTTTTGATTTGCTTAGTAAGATTTGTTTTAGCACAGATCATAACTTAGCATCTTGAAAAAATAATGTAATAAATGGCTGGGAATAATATTATACAAATATGGAATCCATTCCTTCTCTATGGAAGTTAGAAAAATAGCTCTTTAGTGATAATTCAAGATTTAAACAGTAGAGCGCTCGTTTATAATAAGATTATGAATTAACTGTTCATTAGAGAATTATTGGAACTCAAGGATAAAGATATAATAAGAGAGGTAAACGAAAATTGAACCTAGCTCTTATTATGAACTATTTATGAATGACTGACTTATATGTAATGATTATATCAATGGACTGCTGGCTTATTTATTTTGAGTAATTTCACTATAATCTCAAGAGTTCAGTTTCAGGTTTTTAGTGGAATAACGCTAAAACTAATAAATTTAGCACATTAATCAAAGAGTTTAATTAATTGTCAAATTTATTGGAGCTTGGGTTATAGGTCTATAGATCCCCAATACTACATATATAAGACTATATTGGATTTATGCATAGAATGAACTATACATATTTAGTTTGAAATTATTGAATTCTAAATTAATTTTTCTCACACTTGAATTATTATTAATGTGACACAGAAAAATGTTTTCTGTGACACATAAAGTAATGTGATAAATGTTGTCACATATACTGAGCATTAGTTAATTAATTAATTGATTAAGTTTAAAATCTATTCTTAAATAAATAAATGTGATTTATTTTTAAATTTAGATTTAGATATATATATATATATATATGTATGGTTTTCAACTAAATCTTATTTATATATAAGATTTTATTATATATTAATATATATATATATATATTAAAATAAACAAACGACGTTTACGTTTGTTTTTACTTTATATATATATATATATATATAAACCGAATCGTGATTCGTTTATTTAAAAAAAAAGAAGGTAAATAAACGTAAACATATGTTTACGTAAACTTTATATATATATATATATATATATATATAAACATAAGTTTAAAGTTTTTTTTTGTGATTCGGTTGATAAAAAAAAAGGAAAGGAAAAAGGTAAGAATCATGTAAAATATATCATTTCCCCATATATCTGATGTGGTAGTTATTTCAAATTAAAATAAATGAAAAAATTACTAATGGCTCAGATATAAAAAGGAAGATAGAACACTTATTTCAAGAGTTTTTTGATTCACATAACTTTTGCAAAATACTTAGAGAGAAAAATTGAAAGTTCGTTTCTGGAAAAAAAAAAAAGGTCTATTATCTCATGTGTTGAGTACATAGCAGATTTAGAAAAGTGTGAGAAAAATTCATTTTTGTAGTTTGACACCTACTCATCTTTCTATTGGTGTGGAGGCCTGGATTGGAAGATCGTAGTGTCAAAAACGAAAGCTAAGATACCCTGATAGTCTTCAAAAGGTTAATAAAATTCTTAAAGCTTTCTATTATTAATTAAAATTATATATCTATTCCCGATGAACAAAGTTTTTAGAAAATTTTTGTTTATCAACGATCCGTTTCTTCTGCTGCATTTCATATTTTAATTCCAATAATAATTTCAAACATGAACAATATAAAGCTTTCACATCTTATAGTTTAAAGCAAAAGTATGTTCTAGTATACAGTTTTCGCATGCTATAATACTTATAATTCTAGCTTGTAATTCCAACTACATTTTTAAATACCTTTTAATTTTTCTTATAGAAATGAACTAAACTTATTGTTGTAAGTTATCTAACAATAACAAAATAATTCTTTATTAGTTTGCGCACAAAAAGTCTAGAATACAGTGTTTATTTATCATAACAAAGATTAATTAACACGAGCGATGGTGGCCAAAACTTGTTCATATTCAAAAATTTGTCCACAATAAACCTAGATAAATTATTTATGTTACAAAACAAAATTAGCAAATATTTATAAATACTTATAAAAACTAAAATAAAAGCAAAACTAATAAAACTTACAAAAATAAAAATTCACTTTTCTCCTTTGCCAGCACCATCAACGGCTAGGAAATACCGTATTTTTTTTGTAAATATAAAAATTCACCGGCGAATTCACCCTACTAGTGTCTAGAAAATGTAATATTAACTAGCAAATACCGTATTTATCGTGTAAATACAAAAATTCACTAGTGACTTCACCGGACAGCCGACAGCTAGGAAATACAATATTTACTGAAAAAAACCATATTTACATGTAAATACGAAAATTCACTGGCAACTTCACAGGACCACCAGCGGCCAAAAAATACTGTAATTACCTTGTAAATAAAAAATATACCAGTAATTTCGCTAAACAGCCGACGGTTGGGAAACATAATATAACTCTAGTAATACTGTATTATTGTATAAATACAAAAAATTCACTGACGACTTTGCCGGATTACGAGTGGCTGGGAAATACAATATTACTCTAATAATACTGTTTTACCATGTAGGTATAAAAATTTATCAGTGACTTCACTGGACCACGATTGGCTGAGAAATACAGTATTGCTCTAGTAATACTGTATTATCGTGTAAATATAAAGATTTACTAACGACTTCGCTAGATCATCGGTGGCCGAGAATATAGCATCACTCTGATAATACTGTAATACCGTATAAATACTATATTTATATTAAATACAAAAATTTACTGACAATGTTGACGGATGTCACCGACACTGGTGACGTCGTCAGGACCGAGAAATACTATATTTACTTGTAAATATAATATTTTTTTGGTAAATACAAAATTTTACAGGTGATTTTGCCACACTTCATCACATTAATGAAGTTCCCATCGGCTGAAAATATGACATTTTGTTGCATATATTTGTTACAGATCTCAAAGTAAACTATTCACATTTCCGTTACAAGAAAAAAAAAATAACAAAAAAATAATCTGGTAGCAAAAAGTGGTGATGGTGGTTGCTCCGGCGACAAGAGAAAGTGGCAACCACAGGCGACCTACTTCTACTATAAGTCTGGCAACGCTCGAAGAGGATATTGACACCAACAAGTCAAAGAAGAAGGCCAAAGGCCATCGTCGAGCATTGCCCGACCGACAACCATTTGTAATCTCCCAACTTTGGGCATGGCGACTAGCGGGAATCAGAAGGAGGAGAGAGAATGGATAGAGAGAATTAACCAAGAGGGGAAAAAGAAGGAAGAAAAAAAGAAAAAGGAAAAAAAAAAATCAAATGTATGTCATTGGTGATATTTTTGGGTTTTCAATCATTTTAAAACACTAATAGAATTAAAAATATTATTAGCTTCACTTTTTAAAAACATCTAATATTAATTTCCAATAAACCAATAATCTGCTATTTCCTACTATTTCTCTAATATTTACAACTTAATGAGTTTGTTGAGAAATTTTATCTAGTTTTGGGCCCATCTATTCGTGTTGCTTCATTAATAGTTCTCATTCTTGCATGGTTATTGGCAATTTCTGACTAAACCGACATGCCCTTTTTTTAAAATGCGGAGGTTGATTAACCGTTTATGGACTGCTAAAACCAAACTTTTGAAGAGGGTGTTTGGTAGTCGTTTTTATCACTCAATTTTTATCATAAACTTAGTTATAAACAGTAAAAAACTCTCATATGTTACAGTAACAATAAAAAAAATTACTACAGTGTAAAACTCTCACATGCTACAATAAAAGTGGTTCCTAACACCTTTTCAAACACCTACCAAATCTATTGCTCTTGGCTAATGAAGACCGTTAGATCCAATCTCAATGGTAGAGATTAGTTGGGTGGACCCCAGCACTCCCCTATTTTTGTGTGTATATATACACACACGTACCTCCCCTAACCTTGCTAAACTTCCCATATCTAGACGTTAGCGGCTGATGGGAGAGTTTCCCCAAAGCATTATTGGGAGCAGTAGTTTTGGCCAGTGGGTCCCTTTTATCTTTAAGATCGATGGATTTTCGAGAAAACGAAAGCCTATTGATGTAGGATTGACATGAATGAATATAACTCAAAATAAAGGAAAATTGACATTTTGACAGGCTAATAATAAGAAAGTAATATGGGAAACAGCTGATTGAAAGGTGTATATTTGATATCCTTATATCTGGCCCACATTGATTTCCTGACGAAACTCGAAACGTCAGGAAATAAGGGGTAAAAGAAAAATGAGAGGGAAGCAACAAAAACATCACTATATACACGTATGTCATGTTTAGTATCGCATAAACATTGGTGATATTTCCATATTGGTGTGCCTCTATCTAAGTGGTTTTGTTATGGTAACGGGTAGAAAGGGAAAAAACAGAAAGAAGGCCCAAGGCTTGCGACACACCTGTATGGCTCGTATAAGTTTTTGTACAAAACAAGGTTGTTTTTTTAAGGGAATTGCTATGGTAATAGGAGTCATTTTATATTATTGGTATGTATTTTTTTTTTGAAAATTTAATTTGATATTTGGAATATATGCCTTTTTATATTATGTGTTTTAAGTTTATTGAAAGGGTGTGTCTATTGACACCTCTTATTTTATTTTCATACAACAACATTTAATAAGATTTATTTGTTACTGTAACAAAAGTGTTTTAAATAAATAATCATTACACACTTTATCTTAAAAAATATATATTCCTTTCTAAATTTTTTTTTTCAAAAATATAGAAATAGATTCCAATATTAACGAGTCTCCTATAAAAATAAAAAAAAATTATACATAGGGTTTATTTCGTTTTCAAAATTCTTATTTTTATTATTGTTTTGTATCTATTAATTAAAATTATATATATCATTGCAAATTATTTCATACATGAAGAACTATAAATCGTATACTCCAGGAAAAAGAACCAATCTTTGATTTCGAATGTAAAGAACACGATATAAAAAATGAAAAAAAACTACATTTTCCTTTGTTTTTAAGTAAATAAAATAAAATTTCTTTGATTCATATATAAACCCTTACAATTCACTACCGATCACTGTTTTCTAGAATCCAAGGTTTTGTTTAATGAAAAGGACAAAAATTACATTAAGGAAAAACTTTCGTTTAGTATATAAATTGAAAAAATGTTTGCAAAAATTATGAGTTTATTTAATGAGTGGGTGAAGAAAGGAAAACCAATTAATACTATTTAAGTGTAGAGACTTTTTTAGAATTTTAGAAGGGGTGAAAGAAGTAGAATGGGGGGTGGTTGAAGAACAAATGTGTGAAAAGTAGAATATGGGGTGTCAATAGAAGCACTCTTATTAAAAAACTATACTTTTAGTTTTTTATCTTATCAAATATATACTTTTATAGTAGGTTTACTTTATAAATCTACACCCTTTAAAGGCCAATTCTCAATTTTGACATATAAAATAATCAAATTATCCTAAAAAAAGATGACCAAAAACTAAAACTTTCAAAAATTAGAAGGAAAAAAAAAACTCATTTTGAGGGTGTTTTGAGCAATTTTAGGTCGAAACCATTTTTTTTAATTTCTTAATTTTTCTTTTTAAAGGTATTTTGGGGAATTTTAGGTTAAAATTGAGAGTTAACCTTGTAGATTTAGTGTATTAATAAAATATGAAGGAATACATGCGACGAGACGAAAGATCAAAGGGTGAGCTTGTAAATAAACCTAAAATAAAATTTGGCTTTTGAATAAACCTAAAACAAGTATATAAAGGTAAATATCACTAACTATTTCAATGGCGTAATATTTGAATGATAGCAAATTTGTGTCTTTTAATATGGACACTTAAAAATCAAGCGTCAAAAATTTAATCTAGTAATTAAAACAGCAATCTTATTGATAGTTAAAAAATTCAAATAATAAAAATTGAAAAACCAAAATACAAAGGAATTTGCAATCGGTACTAGTGCTAACTTTTTATTTTTTTAAATTTTTTTCCTCTCCAGCTTCCCATAGCGAGAAATTTTCGTTGTTTGTACATTTCTCCATCCCGGAAGGGTAGTATGATCGATTTGTGTTTGTGTGGTGTCTGAACCCTGAAATCTTTAAGGATCATCAAAGGCCTCATTATATATTTATATTTCGTTTATAATAGAAACTTTCCACCGCCACAGGGAAAAAAATTATATCATATTTACAAGATAATAGGTATAAGGATTTTTTTTTTTTTTTCTTTAACATGGGTATAAGGTTGTTAGCCACTAAGTTTTTTATTTTAATTATTATTAGCCTGTTTGATTAATGAGTCCGAACATAAAATATTAATAGAAATTTAAATTTGTTTAAATTTAATTTTATGAGAGAACACACCATAAGAAGAAGTGTTATAAGTCAAAATTTTTTTGTTCTATTGGTCCTTCAGTAACTGTTGATCATTTGTGAGTTGAACTCGTTCGATGTATGTGTATAATTTGGAGCAATCTTTTATATATATATATATATGTGTGCGTGTATATATATATATATATGTACATATAACCAAAATTAATAGTTCCATAACCAGTTGAAAAACATTTTTCAAAATAAAATGAAGCTGCACGTTCTTGCTATACGTTCTTGCAATCTTCTGAAGAGCAATATAATAAATTGATATTGCACTGATCTGACTCCTCAAACCCAGATATAGCCTAATCCCCTGGAAGTGAGAAAAACTTTTCTGTACAGAATCACACAATTTCAAGTGCTAGCTACTAACCCAACTAGAACTAAAAGCATGATCAACTTTGAGTAACGGAACCAAGATATCCTAACACTATAACAATGCTCACATCCTAATCCTTACAACATCCTAACCCTTATAACTGTACCAAACGGCCTATTAAAGTTGTGTTTCCAACAGTACTCACCACGTTATTAACACCCACGCAATTTCATCATTAAGTATTAGCCCTCCGGTGCATGTTTGGAGTCTATTGATGTTTAGTTTACTAGTACTTCTTGATGATCCATATGGAATGAATAGACAATCTTGGGTGGATCTAGTGGATGATGAATGTTCTAAAGAATGAAGTCTTGAAGTGGATAACAAGTCAGAAATTTAACAATCGCATACTTGCTTAGAAAGTGGTTAAAATTATTGCTTCAATTCTTGAGAAAACTTGACAGATCTTCAAGTTCGGGGCAAAAATAATTAAATAAAAATCAAGAGATAAAAAAGTCATGCTACCATCTCAGATTGCGTGTTAAAATGAGAAAATTTTTTGACTTTTCTCACATGTTGCTTCTTTGTTATTTTATTTTTATGTTTGTTATGTTTTGTTTGTATTTAGTTTGTTTTTCTTTACAATTATTAATTAGCTTTGTGTTTTAATTTTATAATACATTTATTTCTTTTTTTTTTAACGGAGTAATTACATTCCAACTCAAAGAAATTCAAACACCAATATTGATGATGACCTTGTTACACAAGAACATCTAACCCCAACCTTAGATCGGTTCCAACCAGTCAGATCTGATAAAGCATACAAGAGGATATTGCCAAATTCCCACAGAGGGATACAGGCAAGGCATACTGCCAATAGAGCACTCAAATAGCTTGTTTATCATATCCATTAAGATTGATGGAAAATTCTGATAGATTAAGACTAAAGGACCTAAATCACATCGGTCACCTACAACACCATAGATGAAAACCTTAGATGGATTGGACTCAAAACAAAACCCAAAGAGATGGAAAACCACTCCACATAAAATAACCTGACCATAAAGGTCTAACAAGACTGAAAACAAATTGTTGAGAGGCATACAAGCCTTTAAACTATTACAAGGAAATAAAAACACCCCCACAACAAAACCATCAAATAAAACCTGACCACCACAAGCCATGGCTGCAAAAACACCCATCAAAGAGCAAAGCCAGATAGCCAAAAGAAGAGCCAATAAATGATGGAACATGACAGTCATGCGTTGCCACTGCCTTTTGCTGACGGGATCCGAATCACACCTCTGAGAGACATCATCCCGATAGGAATAGAAAGCCAGGGTAGCCGCTCCACCTAGAAGCCCCCACACCTCAAGCCAATGAGGCTCACCGCGCCTCCCTTTCCAAAGTGCCAAAGCCCTATCACCTACAAAAAGGCCAAACTTCTCCACGTTGAGAACCTAAACCGAAGCCTCGGACTAGCCCAAAGGCCCATGTCAGAGATCACTGTGGCGCACTTTCCTGGTTGCCCAGCCCATGCCAAAGCCCCCTCCCATGAGCCAAACCCCAAGACTTGCCGATGTAGGCACTACTAGAAAAATGGCCTTTCGCGAGGACATAATTAGCGACAACACTTTTCGTCACTTTCACTATAATTTTTTACAGCAGCATGTTGTCGCAACACATAACAGCGACGACATCATCGGACTATTGTCGCAAAATATAATAGTATGACTTGACGTCGCCTATAATTCAGTAATAACAATGACAAGTAGTCATAAAAAAGTATTATAGAATATCCATTAGTATTGGCGATGTCTTGTCATTGTAAATAATCAAGACAAAATTACTCTTGTGCGAGTATTTTTTGAGCCAAATAATACGTATTTATGACGACGAACATGTTGTAAATGTTGGTGGAGTATAGCTATCTTTGCTAAGTTAGAGATACTTATGACGGTGAGTATTTGCGATGACATGTTGTGGAAAATAGTTTTAATTTTCAACTTTTGGCGAAAATTATTAGCTATAGGTTTGGCGGTTTTCGAAAATTATTTCTGACGATAGTTAATAAAAGTCATCGCAAATTCTAGAATCTTCCCTCCCCTAGATTTCTCAATTTTTTTCCAACTTAAGTTAAACGATGTCGTTTTGGGTTATTATTTGCGAAGACAGTTATATGTCATCGCAAAAAGCTTTGCTATTAACTAGAACATAGAACCTTTCTTCCCCATTTTTTTAGATTTTCCTTTATTCCTCTCTTTGATTCTCTTCTTCTTTCTAGCAAATAACCATACCAAACCCCTCAAAATCCCCTTTCTCTTTCACTTTCTCTTTTATTTGGCATTAAAATTCTAAAATCTTCAAAGAACTCTAAAAAAATCCCTCCCTAAAATGCAAAAAAACCCAAACACTAAGCTTCCTCCTCCACTTCCACTGTTGTCGTTGTTCAGTGTCGTCCCTCATCACCATTACTGCCACTCCTAGTTTTCCAACTCCCGGTTTTAGTGGGTTTTGGATTGAGTAAGTTTTTTGATCACGTAATTGTGTGTTAATGTTGATAAGTTTGTAATAATGTTGAAAAATTTGAGTAATGTGGAATGTGGTTGTATTGGGATTGGATTATGTTTTTTGTTGGGTATTGGAATGGTTTATGTTTTTTATTGTTGTGATGGTAAAAATATTGAATTAGATGTCGTTGTGTTGGTTATAATTTAATTAATTGTTGTTTTGATGTATTTATGATTATTGTTGTCATGGTAAAAATGTAAGAATTGTAATTTTGATGAAATTTTTATTATTTTTGTATGTTAGTTAGAATTGTAACATTGTTTAAGTTTGAATTGTAATTTTTATTGTCATATTGTTAGTTGATTAAATTGTTTTAGTTTATAAGTTAGTTGTTGTTTTCAGATAGCTAATAAGTGGTTTCTAAATTGATCAAATTTTAAATTAAGTTAGTTCTTATAATCTTTAAATTTAATTATTAACATATGTTATATGATTTAAGAATTTTAAAATTATTAATTAATTAATTAAAGTATTTTATATGATTTAGAAAAAAAATATGGATATTATTTGATTAAAAAATATTAAGGTAGTAATATTAAAAATAGAGAAAAAGAAAAATTATATAAGTAATGTAACATTTACAAATAGAAAAAAAAGTAAAATTTTAATTTGTTAACAGGCATTATGTCTTGTCCAATTGCTACTTTTGTTGGCTCATCGGAGGGAGCATAGCCTCCACCCGATCCAAATAGACTTCCATCGAACTGTTAGTCAAGTATATTAAAACTTAATTGCAAAATTGTACATGATATTGAACTTCATTGCATTTGAAATGTTTATTGATTTTTACAACACTAGATGCCACACTTCAACGACGTTCAGGTCGAGGTAAGGCAAAGGACCATGAAAATCATAGCATACGTGGAGAAGCATGGAAAGATCAAAGTCAAATTTGACAAGCATGAAAGCACCTGAAAGAACAAAAAGGGATAGAGAATGCCCAATGGTTGGTTTGAAAGTACGATCAACATTCACACAAGGGATATGTGTGAGCTATTTCAAGACCCTTGGAAAGATGTAGATGCCCGACACAAGAGATCCACATAAGAACGCCTTCGACTATTCATCCAACTTTATTTTTATAAATCTTCCCTAAAGTTATACGTACATAATATAACTACTTAATATGAATGTATTGCAAGATTGATTTATTCTTGATTAAAAACACAAGGATGGTGTTCTCCGTGCTGTAGTTGATAGAGAGGTGACAAAATGTTATAAGGACTAGAAGAGTGACTTGCACCAATACTTCAAAGAACTTGGTGGCGCAAAAAACGAGTGCGTAGTTAGAGCAAACCCCTCTAGCAACCTTTGGAATCTCGATCGCTAGGGCCTTTGCTGTGATAGATTCATGTTTACCAAGTTCTAGGTAATTGTACATCTACTAAGTTAGTGATTTATTATTTATATTAATTAATTTTGCTAATGTTGAACACAATTATAAACAGAAAAGATTACAAACAAATAAAAATAATCTTGGTAACCAAAAGTGGTCAAGCTTACATGGTCAGATATCATACAAATAGCATTATGAAAAGAAGGCGAGTTTTTTTTTTTTCAATTACAATATATTGTAAAAGCTAATTTTGCTAACCAAATGTACAATTCTAATACAATCAAATTGTTGCATAGGCCAATATGATGACCTAGCATCCGATGTCTACCATAGACAACTGGTCCAACATGCATGGTCATGGGAACACTTGGGTTAAACCCTAAGCAAAGCATACTTTTGTAGGTATTTTTATTCTTTCTATAGTATCTTCTCTTATTTAAACAAGTTTGTGCATTCATAACATGTGTTTATTTATATTTGTGTAGAATAAGATGGAGGGGGAGAGATCAATCCAAAGGATGTAGTCTACTACCAGTTCATCTTCATTTTGGAGCAAGTTCTGGATACACATAGAAGACATAAGATTGGAGTAGGCCCTAAACTTCCAAAGAAGAATTACTATAGAACGTCTTCATCCTTTGGCTCCGAGTTGGACGAAACATCTTCGACATGTCCTAATCCACATGTGGAAGAATATTTGTGATGATCGTATGAGCAAAACTTGCAAATTTACGAGAATCAAAAGAAGATGATGGGCTTGTTGGCTCAGTTGTACCCTAATGTCCACTTGCCACCTCTGACTTGTCTTCAACCTTATGTGCCTTCAGGTCCTCAGCCTCCTCCAGATGATAAAGACGGCAATGATGACAATGCTAATGATGTTGTAAATTTAAAGGATTAGATTGTATTTTGTTTTTGAATATCTACACTGTTTAAAATTTTTTGACTTTATATTTGGTTTTTTTCTATTAATGAAACAATTTATTATTATATGTATTTTTAAATATTAATTTTTACTATTATGATCAAAGCATATTGTAACAAAATTTATTCATGAAAATAACATATTAAAAATTGAATAAAAATTATTATAAATTTATTTAATATAATATTATTATTATATTTAAAAAAATAAGTAATTTTTGTCGTTGCAAAAAGATATGAAATTGAAACAGTTAGTGATGTCATGTTTAAAACATCGTCACAAAAATATGATGCCAAGAATGTATTTGCAACAACTTATTTCTATATGTCATCACCAAAAATGACTCCATGTCAGCCGACTGAAGAAACTGACTAATTAGTTGCGTCGACATTTTTGCGACGATAGTAGTCGTAATATATTTGTGACAATGCAATGTTGTTGCAAAGAAAGTTTTGCAACCTACTATTTGTGATGATGGATTTGCGACTATTTGTCATCGCAAAATGTTCATTTACGACGACCTTGAGGTTTTGGCGACGACATTTTGTCGTTGCAAAAGACCTATAGTAGTGAGAGTCCCGCCACACCCTAGGGACGGACATCTGGTGACCATCCGAAGGCGGCACCGGAATCTAGCCTTCCTGTACAAGGTGGCGTACCAATCTTAGACAAGAAAAAGAGAAGAAAAACCTAGCAGACAACTCTCACGCATTGACATTTATTTCTTTTCTTTTTAATATAGTTCTTACTTATTCATTAAAAAAAAATACTCTTCTAGACCAGATCGTTTGGTGCTTATATATTATATATATATTTGGTATACCTATACGTCAATATATATATATGTGACTTATTATTTCGATGTTATACACCCTGAATTTACCCTGACTAAGGATCAACAATATTTTCTATGCTTTATTATTTTCAAACCAAAAAAGCATATTGTTGATCATTAGTCAGGGTATGTAGATGTTTTTTCCCCTTTGGAAAATCCGGCTGTAGAAAAATTCACAGCATGCATCTCTCGCTTTTTTTAATGTTTTAATGGTGTTTTACAGTATACATAAAAGTCCAGATAGGAGTGATGTATAGCTGACTAGGTGGATTGACTTCTTCTATCTTATTTTCGTGTTACATTAATTTATTCTATTATTCATAGAGCAATATATTTCTAACTCTATTTCTTTAGAAGCTAATTTGTAAACATATAGAATTTAGTCATACAGTTGTTAATTAAATTGGAAAGAATGAAGAGAAAACAATTAGAGAGGATCTTCATCTGATCAATGGGTATCCAATGAGTATATTGTTTCTTTTAATTAAATTTAATATTAGCAAGTCCTTTTATCTTATATTTATTTCTAGAATATTATCCCTTTGATCATACAACTAATTTGTGTAAAATTTAGAAATATTCAATGAATCATAGATCAAGATTCAATATAAATTTCTCGAACTTGATGTAATTTTGTTTCGTTAATAGGAAAAATTCATGAGAATTCAATATTGTCTAGAAAAGTGTTAACTTAGTTGGGATGTTCTTATACAAGTTTTACTAAAATTTGATGCTATTCAATTAATGATAAAAAAAATCAATATCTATTTAAAATTTTTAAGTGGAGATAATAATAAAAATAAGTACATAATTAAATACTCCACTCGCGAGTGATGCAAGTGTAAAATATCAGCTGTTGGTGTTTGGGTCCCATAATATAATCAACAACTAAGATCTTGCACTCGCGAGTGTACCGTTCAATATAGATACAGGAGTCGCATGTTGACAAGACCCTACAAAAATTGAACCGTGTGATCTCAATATTCCCTTAGACCCCACTCCAAACTCAGGTTAATTAGTACTGTATACATATGTAGTACAGCCCTATGGTCACGCGGGGGATACTTGAATGACCTATCAGTACCAATTACGCTAATATACTCGATAATGATTGCACTGATGATGGAAGCACTACAATAAATATATAGAAAAGAATAAAGTAATACTAATTAGTACCACTAAAGCAAGAAAATAATATGAGAGAGGAAAGAAAAAAAGGAGCTAAAGCATTTGCATAGGTCCCATACCAATATACCATGTCTCCTCGTCACTTGCCCAATTGTTGATGTGATATTTTTTTCTCCATCTTTTTTCCTAAAGAATTCTCCGACAGGCTGTGAAAAAATTAGAGTTCTATTTCTGATCGTTAGATTTTTATACCTTTTCACTTAGACGTGATTTTGATCGAATTCAACGTTTGAGAGATGTGATATATGGATAGGTATTCTATACCGTAGAAATATCCTTTTCTTTTCCTGTGCTCTTTTTTCCTTTTCCTTGCTGCAAATGTTCTATAGCTCTATTCTCTTCCCAGTATTATTTCCATAGCACAACATTAGTACCAATATTATCCATGATGTCAAACAACAAAGGGAAAGATGCAGCAGAAGGATCATCATCATCAATATCACCAAGACCCGTACCGGCTTCCGGTGCTACTCAGCCTCTGCCGCTGAGCCGCTACGAGTCACAGAAGCGGCGAGATTGGAACACTTTCGGGCAGTACTTGAGAAACCAGAGGCCCCCAGTTGCTCTCTCACAGTGCAACGGCAACCATGTGCTGGATTTCCTCCGCTACTTAGATCAGTTCGGAAAGACAAAGGTGCACTCACAAGGGTGTGTGTTTTTTGGACAGCCTGAGCCTCCGGGGCCGTGTTCTTGCCCTCTCCGGCAGGCCTGGGGCAGCCTTGATGCCCTAATTGGCCGCCTCCGAGCTGCCTACGAGGAGAACGGGGGCCTGCCAGAGACGAATCCCTTTGCCAGCGGAGGAATCAGAGTTTATCTACGTGACGTGAGGGACTCTCAAGCCAAGGCTAGAGGAATTCCCTATACCAAGAAGAAGAAGAAGAGAAATCTGATTAACAAGTCTAATAATGATCATGATCATCAACACAGCTCA
Organism: Artocarpus hirsutus; assembly: GCA_946598075.1. Classification (NCBI taxonomy): domain Eukaryota; kingdom Viridiplantae; phylum Streptophyta; class Magnoliopsida; order Rosales; family Moraceae; genus Artocarpus; species Artocarpus hirsutus. The sequence continues at coordinate 60,858 of CAMOHE010052317.1, read as the reverse complement.
AGCTTTACCATGCAGTGATCTTTCAAACATGGCTTCAATTTCCCTAAATTAGCAGGTGATTATGTATTTCATATTTGGTATTTGGGTGCTGACAAATTAGAAAAAATATGCATTATAAGTCTTCTTGAAGTGGTAATAGACAAGACAAAATTAATAATTGTGTTTCTGAAGTATATTGATATAAAATATATGGATTATGCGGTACTTTTTGCAGAAAATTAATTAATTTTATTGATCTGATTAAATCGCAGCTCCTCTCTATAACTAAAATGAGAAATATGATGGCTATGCGCATTAATGTACAAATATATAGGGCATCTAGCTAGTCATGACCCCCATGGCGGTATTAAACCCTAGCAAAAGGCTTCAAAACCCTAGTTTCGCATAGTAGCTACCAACTTTATATGAGTATTCATTATAACAAATATTAATTAAATAGTGAACTTTTTATGTTTTTTATTTTTTACATCTTTTACAGACATTTGACACAATTTATTTGATATAAAATGGGTCCACTAGAAAAATGTAAGTAACGGAAAAATCTCTCTCTCTCTCTCTCTCTCTCTCTCAAGCAAAATCAAATAATTCTTCTTATGATTCTCCAAGATCCTGTGCATTCCATGACCGGACATAAACTCAAAGGTTACTGTTTATACACATGTACATTATAACTTATGTATATACAAACAGAATTGTTTACAGTTGTAACTATACTCATATTTCTCTTAATCTTACTATAAAATCTTATGATTCAAGACGTGAGACGACATTAGGAAAACAAATAAATCTGTTCGCTGGCATGAATAAGACAATGCATTATTAGTCAACGCTAATTAATAAATTAGGTGTACCGATTTGTTTTTCCCTCTCTTTGTTTTTCGGAGCTTTGTCTTGCTCCGAAAGTTATTTGCAAAAATTCTGTCTCTTGCTGTTTCTTAATTAATTGTTTCATTACACAATTGATATGTTCATAATTGATTATAGATCACCTTTGTGCAGTGAGAACAGATGGTTTTTTTGGTCTATCGGATTAGCCGTTTTAATTACTTATGTGTCTACTTTTGCATTAGTAATTACATGCCCATGAGTACGACTAAATAATTCGATTTTATAATTAACATTAAATTTATTTTGGATTCTCCCAGTAAACTAACGGATATGAACTAGATAATTATTTGACTAGTAAATGGATATGAACTATATACTTATTGGACTAGTAATTCATATCAAATACTTGATTTGTGATAAGATGGCTAAAATGTTCTTTCTCTTTTTTTTTTTTTTTTTTTTCGAAAGGATTGCTAGAATATTCTTTTGCTTAAATTTGCAACCACTGACAGTTTCTTCGAAGTTTTGGCTTAGCCTTCTGTCACCATTTTTTGGCTTGTTTATCGTTGGCAAAGTTCTTTTTTGTTAATTTCCTAACGTGCATTTTCTTTTAGGAGTTTTTGGTTTTTCTTGTTTCGCATTGGTTCTTTTTTTTTTTAATCTAGTAATATTGAGACAATAGTTATATTAGATGGCGCAACCTAGTTGAATGTTCTGATATCTTTTGATACTAGCTGTCCATAAGAAGAAATTTTATCGGGAATTGAAGTTGTTCATCTTATGGATCCTCCGATTAGTGAAGTTGCTATTGACAATGCTGATCGAGGCATTGAGGAAGATCGACAATTATGCAATTGCTCAGAAAGATACGGAGATTGTTGCTTCTGATCTAGGGTTGATCTGGTGGAACTTCATAAGTGTTGACAAGTTACTATTAATTAAGAATTCTAAGAAAAAAAAGGTCCATTACCCAATGTGGAACAAGATTCAAGTAGAGAATTCATAGTCAACGTTATATTTGATTATGGCATTCAAATTTCAACACCAATTTTTATTCACAATTTGGTTCAACTGTCGATCTTTTATTTCTACCATTCATCATGAAATCATTCAGAATTTAATGCAGGTCCAATTGTTACTTTTGGGAGACCATGCTTTCGTTTTACCTTGGATAGATTTATTTTCACTGAATTTTTCCATTTTTGGGTTTTAATAATGAAGCATCTTCTGTGTATTTGGTGGAAGAGTCTTCTATCTCAGAAACTCTACCCAGTTTATTTATGTATAGTTTAGGGTTTATCAGCCTGTGCACATTTTATTTTATCTTATGGTGCCCATGGGATTAGGCTAGTTCACTCTTCATTTTTATTTTCTTTCAGTGTTTTTTTTTTTCCTTTTTTTAAATATAAATTTAGTAGGGACTTGCTGTGAGTTGTGAGCGTTATTGGCTGCTAAACTTATTGGTATGTGCTACCATTAAGTAACACCATTTGTTCCTTGTGTTTCTTTTTCTTAATTCGGTTCAATATATGTGTGTAGTTTCATCAAATTCACTAAATGACTGAATTTTTAGCTTCCTGTTTACATGTATAATAAAAATGTACGTTTAACTTTGAGGTTTTGAATCCATTAAAAAACTGTAATTTTAAAAAGCGTTTTTCAATTCCAAAATGCATATGGCTTGCTTAATTATCTATTATTGTATGGTTGAACATATAATTGGCAGGGACAAAACTACATTATATCTGAGGGTAGGCAGCCGTCTCACTGGACAATTTTCTCTTTTTTGATATGTGAAATCGAATAATATTTGTAGTTCATCCTCATAAAATTGTGAAATTTTATGTTTATCCTACCTTACAATATGTGAAATATTCTCTTACTTGTCTTTTATAACCTAAATGAAACTTTTAGTATACGCACTGCTCATTCTGACTTATTTTTCGGCCTTCGCCCCTGATGTTTGGTATTTCATGAGTAATTCTCTCCCATATTTGTTTTTGTTTTTGTTTTTGTTTTTTTGTTTTGTTTTTTGTTTTTTTTTTGCATGCACCATATGTAAAACGAAAAATATGATGCATGATATACGTATATATGGAATGCAAAACCCAATTTATTATTATATTGTGTTAAATAAAGGTTTTGGTAAATTAATTAATCACATGACTCGATGTTCAAATTTTAAACCTGCAGGTCCCTTGATCCATGTAGCTCGTGAAGCTTCATTATGTCATGATTTTATGGAGCTCCTTCATCAACCTATCGAACTGGAATCATGTGTTACAATAATATTGGAATATTTCTATATTCTAGTCAAGTACTCCCCTGGTTTTCTTTTTTCCCTATATATATATATAATATATATATATAGCTCTGCATTTACCACTAGTTGATGATATATTGTTTAAATAATTGAGCTAAAAGCGACAAGTACTCACTATTGAGGTGAAAGTACTGATCACAGGCTGTAAGTTACTCCCATATTTACTTTTTCATGTGGTTGCCATCATCAGTACATTTTCAGGAAATTTTCTCTGTATTATTACCTAAATATATTTTCCAAATCTTTGTCTTTGTAGAAGACTTGCAGCAATAGATCAACATATTGTGGTTTCAGTTGTTCCAAGTTTTAATCATTACCAGTGGTTTAACGTATATCTAGTTACACACACACATATATTATTCACATATATTGTTTGCCTAGTGGATTCCAACCTAATAGAGATGTGATATGATATCAATTTTCTTATCTCATAATTTACTAAAAGATATTTGCATATTGACGAATTCAATATTTCAGGATTTCTAACACGCCCTTTTTCTTTCGGAATTCAGATTATTGTTTTTAATATTTGTTTGCTTATAATCTTTACTAGTGTCAATTACAGTTCATTTTATATTTGTTTATTTATATTATGTAGCTAGAGGGTTCCAACCTAGTAAAGATGTGTTGCCGTATATGTTATCTTCTTTCACAATTTACTTAAAGAATTATTTACATAGATTGCTAGCATAATGATGATTACAATTTTTTGAAGATTTCTAGCTGGCACTTTTTTGTTAATAATTGATCAGGTTTTTGTTTTTGTTTTATTTTGTTTTCAAATCTCTGTTATGCTTATAATCCTAATTTATAACGATTATAGTTCACTCTCTAATGTATGCGAGAGATCTCTGAAATTGAAAGAATAAAATTTCGAAAACTGTGGTTGAAAGTTAATGAACGCTAATATGAAAGAGAGAGGCCGAGTGAAAGAAAGTTAGAGAGAGGATTGAGGCCGATGGGGCAGCACATTGCCGATCTGCTAGCCTCTAAACTTCGTTAGGCTAGTCTTCACCAGTCGACCTTCATCATGGCGGGTACGTGCCGTCAAGAGAGAGAAGCTTTACATGGGCTAGTGGACGAGAGTGGAGATCAGAGAGAACAAAACTTCGCCACAGTTTTGGGTTCTGGACCGAGGAAAGAAACATTGCAGCCGTGGGACACCTAGACCTCCTCTAGATTCAAACTAGGTCAATTAGGCAAGGATGGAGAGCTCAGTGTGTGTTTGTCGTGGTTTAGGCGGCCTAGACGCTGTCCATCGTGCCCTGGTATTGATGAACTTGACCATTGGTTGGGTGGGTTTCGTGTTGTTGGGTGAGGGTGGGCTGCAATGGGTCTAGCTCTACCGTGGGGATGGCCGAGGAGCATGCTATGGGGAAGACTAAAAAGGGACTATGGGGGCTCTTTGGCGAGCAAGTGGCTTGAGCTAGGAGATTAAGTCTCCTAGGTGGTTGGCATCGAGGGACCTGGGGTTTGGGGATCATGGTGAAGACAACATCTTGCTTTTGTGTTTTGTGCATTTTTTGGGTCTGTTGTGATAAGATCGACGAAGTTCTCATCAATCAAAAGTAGTTTAGATTCAACGTTTTGCTGGTGTGTCATTGTAATAATAAAGGTGGTATCCCTTCCTTTGAAGAGTCTGTATGTTCTGTCTGAATCGTTTTGGGGCGAAGTTTTTGTCCTCCTAGAGTTGGGTCTAGGAGGAGTAGATGTTTGCCTCAATGCTAGTGAGTGGTGGCCCTTGGTCGATTAGAAAGATTCATCAATTCTAGGGGATAATGGACTAAGAGCCACATTGACTTGGCCTTTGATAGATCGGGAGAGTTTAGTCAAAAAGAGCACTTGTACTCATTCTCAGTATGCTAAAATACTTTCCTTTTATAGGCTTCTGGCGTGCGTTTGTTTTTTTAAGTGTCATCAAAATTTACTGATAGATCTAATGTCAAAGAGAAGTTTTTTTTTTTTTTTTAATGTACAACATGGTCTTTTATTAGTTTCTTGCTTACTATTACATTTTATAATTGAGTTGCAATGAGTTACTCCTTATCAAAAAAAAAAAAAAAAACTTTGGCTGATAATTAGTACTATCCCCACTTGTAGTATAACGAGAAGTCATGTCCCACCATGTCCATATATAATGCAGTTTGGGTTTACGTACCATAATTGTATCCTTGGATTCCTTCAGTCTTTTCCATTATCAACTTGATATCTTTGACTAATTTGAACCATTTTCTCTCGATTTCCTCACTTATTTGGATGCCGATCTCTTCTCTAAATTTTGTTGATTTACATTTTTTTAGATAAAATATTTTAATTTTAGTGACGGTCCGCCTATAAGAATAAGAAAACTAAAAATATCACACTAATTAAGAACAATAAGCGGAAAAGAAATTTATCTTGCATACTAAATTGAGTGCGGAATTTTGAGAAAATTTCTGTTGTTTCTTATACTTAGTCTTTCACAAGTTTTTGACCCACTATGTTATTGTGCTCAAAACGCGCGGTGCCGATGTGGCACCATAATTACTTATTTCCGATCTTTGTTGCGCTTGCAGGTACATGTCTTAACTGTGTCGATATTTTTATGATCAAATAAATACACCGCACAAATGTTTGCTCAAAACACCATTATAACATATATATATATATATATATATATATATATGTTATTTTTCATACAAGGCGGGATTAACCCGCAATTTTCCATTTTCACCACGTATGTTATATATATATATATATATATATATAAAATAATATCCAACATATATATTGATCTTATCTTCAATTCACATACATTCCATTAATAATAATAATATCCAACATATATATTGATCTTATCTTCAATTCACATACATTCCATTTTCCCAATGTATATATATATGTTCGAAAATCAATCCTTGTGAATTTTTTTAACATACACACACACACACATATATACACACTAGTATGGAGACGTGTCTAGGCCTCACTTGTTATAAAAACATTTTTACTTTTTTTAGCATACACACACACACACACACACACATATATATATATATATACACACTAGTATGCAGACGTGTCTAGGCCTCACTAGTAATAAAAACATTTTTACTTCTTTTTTTTTTTTTTTTTTTGGCAAATATTTCGTATGCAGCTACTTGAGGGGAAAAAAAATAGAAAGTATTATTTATCTTTTTCAATTTATATGCTAACACAACATATAATTAAACAGCTTCAACTTAACATATGAAGTAAATAAAAAGAAATTTATAAAAAAAATCAGAAAATTAATAAAAACTTTTAAATTTTGTTCAAACACTTCTTTGTACCTATTTAGCACTAAATATAAAAATAAAATGCAATATCACCTAAAAAATAAAATAAAATGCAATCAAGTTAAAATATTTTACAATTTCATAAAATTTAACAAATAGAGAATAGAAATAAAAAATTATAATTAATTTATTAATATAAAAAGTTCACAAATCTCTATAACATTTGATTATATAAGTAAGTTCACATATTATGTTAGTTACTGAAGCTATGAACAACTAAATAGGGCATATATAGGAAAGTTAAAAGGCATTACTAGAAAGTTAAAAACAAGAGAAGATAAAAAGAATGACAACAAAAGATATAAATTGATGTGTAACGTGCAAGTGAACAAATTAGTCATGAGGACTAACTTTAAATCATTAGATTTGAACTAATGATAAGAAAGTTAAATTGAACCATTAAATTGGTTTTATTTAATGGTTGAACTACAGAAAATATTCTCTTCTTATATAAGTTATAGATATATATAGAAAAAGATCCTAAAAAATATATACCAACAAAATTATAAACATGAAAAATTGAAAAATTGAAAAATTGAAACTTTTTTTAATGTAAATTTCGTAATATTTATATATATACAACTTCATAAGATACATGTTAGAGAATTTGGGTGGACATCTAAAAATTGGAAGTGAGAAAATATCGAAATGATGATCGGATTTGCTAATAGATTATATGGACAAATTACCCATGATACAATAAATCCAGAACACGATATCTAGCAATAATACAGTGTTCTAGAATAATTTATGAAATCTAGAAATTCTGGAGTATTAATAAAGGGGCACAGGATCATCTTTTCATAAACGGACACAACGTTATAACTCGTGCAACCTTTCATGCAAAAGTGTCCTTTTATAAAACAACATGACTATTGTAACATATATGTTTGTTTGTAAGAGGTTTTTATTTGTGTATGAAAACATACAACCAAACAACAAAATAGTTCAAAGTAATTCAAATCACACACTTCAAAATATTAGCACAATTGGGCCGACACTATGATGCCAAGTTCTCAATACTATAGTACTGGAACGATGCCCATTGGGTGTCGTGGTGCCAGCCTAGAACCGAGGTTTTGGGTTCTCTATCTTGACAATAAACTTTGCACTAATTCCAATGTTGTGGCTTTAAATTTCTAATGCTGCAACACTAGATGTTGATTCTAAACATTTAGAAAATGTATGTTTTATTATTTTTTTTTTTTTGTGTGACCTTTGACTTTAAACATTTAAGAGATGTATTACAATCTCTCTTACAATAGCTATGTATAACATACTAAATTATCTCGGGAAACGACCTTGGTAGCTTTGCTGTCTCATAGAGCCATCGGTATCCTTGATAAAAAGAATCAAACGTCGAATGGTTCAAATGAATGCTATATCAGGAGCCAAGTTGACTTCATTCCTAATGACCTGTCGTTGTAATAGAACTGCAGGCGGAAGTGACTATGTGATCATGGCTTCCGACACAACATTTATCCAAACAAGCTCATTGGCTTTTCGAGTAGAGAAAGGCGGAAAAGATTTTGTAGGAGGGTAATCCTAGAATGAAAAAACATGTATATAATATGTAAATACTTGGACAATACCATATCTCAAAATAGGAGAAGCAGACTGATCGTATAGGTCAATACCATATCTCAATCTAGGAAATGGTTCCTCTTCAACACTAAATCTGGCAGTAGAAGAAAGAAGAGTCATGTTCGACCTCTTTCCAAGATTTGATGATTCTATACCAACTTACCAAACTGGCAATTTCTCGTCCTATTGGATAGTTGTGAGTCTCGTTAACTGATATTGGTTCACTTCATCCTACCTTAACTGCTTGACTTCTTTTTCTATCCTATTCATAGAAAATATTCTATCTTAACTGGCTCGTGAGCAACACCGATCAAAGAAGAGGAGGAAATGCCCAACTTCAATCAAAGACAAGTAAAGGGAAACGAGATCAATCTTTCTCCTCTACAAAGCTATTGAAGAAGAGGAATAGAAAAATTCATAATAAGCTAATAAGATTTCGCTCAGGAACAACCTTATTTTCTCTATCTTAGTCGTCGAAGTCAAAAGGAGATCTTTTTGTATCAGTATGCCATTACTGCTTGAATGAATACCTTCATTTTGGTTAGCTTTGCTTGACTAATCGATTACAAACCTATCTTGCTTGATATCTAGCTCGCTTTCCTAATCGATTGAAAACCATCTTTCTACTCTTTCTTTCTCACCTAAAGGCACAAGTAGGCCTATGATCAATGTATGTGAACTACTTGATATCTTGACACAATCACTACTAAGACTAATTAATTCTATAAGAGATTGAGAACTCTTCCTTTACTTCTTCTACCAACCCCTATCTTCAAAGCCCTATTTGACCTTGAAACCTGGGGTACAATGTTGAGTTCTATTTGAAGTGGATCACTTGCTGGAGTGAAGAAAGGAGGATGGAACTTCTTCTTTTGTGCAAAAGAAAAGCAACGTAAAGCTAGCATTTCGTGCCTACAATTGATAGCCCTTGTTTTAAACTGGCCTTAAGTGAGTAACATTGTTCTATTCAAATGTCGTCAAAGCGTCTATTTTCATGTTGATTATTTGAATGTCTTTGATCAATGAGGTGGTACAACTGCCTCAAACAAGTGATCAAATGAGAAACTTCACTTACACTTATAACCTAGCTTGAGATTCGATCTTTCTCATTCACTTCCGTCACCTTCCCTATTGAAATTTTCATATAGGGGACTATTGGAATAGAAAGAATGATCATTGAATGGACTTGTCATACGTAAGGGAGAAAAAACTTAATTGGCTCACTGACTATCTGTTAGTGCGTTGCTCTATGTCCCATCTCTAGATTAGGTTGTGGAACCGGGTCTCCATTAGTTTGTTGACTTATGGCGGTGACTTAAGTTCACTATTTGATCTAACTAGCATGCCTTGAATCACTCACAGTGGTTACTGCTCTTGCTCGTCTTACCAGCCCCTTTGCTATCACTTTTTAGGACGACTAGACAGATATGTTTTTTGAAGATAGCTTGTTTGGAGTGGTTACGGACTCAAGCGCTCTCCCTTCCTTAGATTCCTTAAGTGAATCTATCTTTATTTACCTTATACACGCAAGCTACATTCATTAACAACGGTTTTGTTTAACTCGAGCTCCTCTTTGTTCTATTCCTACAAGCGAATAGGACTACAAAGAAGAGTTCATTTATCAAATCACTTTGCCCTTTCTCCCTTTGATTAGCTGTACCTATATTAGCCCAAGAACTCCTTCCCTGATACCTTTTTCCCTTCTTTTTCTATCCACTTGTGGAAGGGCTACTCTTAAAAAGCTGAGTTTTAAGGTCTATTTAGTCTTACTAGTCCCCTTCAGTTCTTGGACAAGGCTTTTAGTCTTGATACCAAATGGAAGGCGCATGCTAGATCCATGCCAAAAAAAGTCATTGTTGGAAAAGTAGTACGTAGCAGAATTTTAAAAATTTTATATTAGAATATTTTTCAAAACATAAGTTTGATACACTATATGTATAAATTAATCAAATCTTACTAACCTCATTTGCCAAAAAGCTCCTACAATCTGTGAAGAAAAAGGCATTCTAGAAGAGCCTCACTAACTGATCTTCTTTGCTATTCTCTATCTACGATTGGAGTGCATATGGGCACACAACATACAGCTATTCCTAGGTACTCTCCTTCCAGCCAATCAAGGAAACCTAGAACTAAAGTTTGTGATTTGTGAACAATAGCTCTCAAAGAGTTACAGAGACTCACAGACTAGAGTGTTCACTCTTAATTCCTCAACTAATCTAAATAACTTATAAGTCTTACTCCCTATTTATAGAGTTTGGGCCCAAGGGTTGGTCCTCATCAAATAAGGCCTTAGAAATTCGAATCAGGATCAATATCTATTAAAAATTGCATCTAAAAACGTGTGATCATAAATCGTTTAGTCAGCAAGTTGAACTAGCAGATCAGCTTCTCAAACTTACTCAATCGATAGGTCAAACCTGAAGATTGGCCTACCGAACTTACGATAAATAATCCATGTGAATCTTTTATTTCCCACCCAAGATTCTTAGGATATAGCGTCAGCTTTAATTCAAATAACCCAATAGATAAGTTATTTGATTAAAACAGTCATATCTGGATAATCTTTAGGAAAATAAATATTTTCAATAATTCAACAAGTTTATCTTGAATTAATTTACTCGAAAGTAATTCAATCGATAAACAGACATGAATTATCTTATCCTAATAATTCAATAAGTTTATCTTGAATTAATTTTTCACAAAATTAATTCATACAGATAAATAAACATAAATTATCTGATCCTATCGAATTTTAGTCAATTTGATAATTTGACATAAGCCACAAATTTATTGAAAAAGCACGCTGTATCGTTACGGGATTTATTATAAGCTAACAAAAGAAACCTAATGGACCTATATAGTTCAAGCTCTTGACAATTATGAAACTCAATATCCTAGATATACATTTTATAATTATCAACTCTAACGCTACTCCACTAAAAGCTTGGAGCTGTACTCTCAAACTATTTAGAATTACAAAGCCCAAATAGCTAAGTCTCCATAACATGTCATAATATATCATATCCTTATAGGTTATCCATAATCGGCTTAAGGATAAATTCTATCTTGCCTTGCCGATTATTTTTTTCTTACGTTTCATTATCTCACTATTGGAAAACTTACCATCCAAAGACAGTATACCATTTGGTTACATCTTTGTATCCAAATGGCTGAGCGCTCTAGTTTTTCAATTACAGGATAACGCATATAAGAGGATATTATCAAATCCTAAAGAAGAGCTATAGATTCCATATCTATGAATAACAAGTCTACACTATCAAGAGTCATATCCCCAACGTACCAGTATGCATACCATTATAAAATATAGATGTCACCCTTTGGTACATCAAAAGACATAAGTGAAGACAACGGGCCTACTATTCATCTCAAGATTAAGATACAACATATATGATTGTCTAAAGTGAATTGATTTGCTAAGACAGAATTATTAATCTAAATCAATTATATTTTATGTCCCCATCCAATACATCATCACCTATGACAATACACCAATGTTTCTATTCACGGAGTCTATCTCTGATGGCCAAGAAAAACCATCTCCTATTAGGGATATAGACAACATAACAATCCTTGCATGAATAAAGTGCCCTTGATTGCAGATCTTATAATTTAGATCGTCACCTTTATAATTATGTCTTTCGTATAATCTGTCCATCATATGTCTGATTCCAAAGGTTTAGACCGACAATCTCAGACTTTTGTTTGCTTGTCATATATTTAACAAATATAAACATAAAGAGGACAACAATTTGGTATATGAATAATAAATAAATTCTTTATTGATAAAAAAGTCTTCAAAAAACATATTACATTTTTACTCCTTAAGGCATACATGTCTAACAATCTCCCACTTACACTAAGTGGTAAATATGACAAATCCTACATCCCCATAGCTATCACATGCCTCTCAAAAACTCTCACAATTAGTGTTATCATGAATGGATCAGCTAAATTGTCCTCGGATGCGATTTTGCATACAGCGACATGCCTGCCCTTAAGGAAGTCCTTTATCACATGATACTTTTGATCAATATACTTTCTCTTCTTGTGAATTCTTGTTTCCTTTGTATTAGCTACCGCCACACTGTTACCACGGTACATCGATACCGCCTTATTGATACCAGGAACTACCTCAAGATCTCCAAGGAACATACAAAACCACACTGCTTCTTTCAAAACATCACTGGCTGAAACATACTCAACCTCCATCGTTGAATCCAAAGTGCAGTCTTACTTCACACTTCTCGAAACAATAGCATCGCCACCCAGAGTAAACATGAAGCCTGAAGTCGATCTTCTCGAATCCATACAGGATTGGAAATCTGAGTTAGTGTATCCTAGAGGTGTTAAATCCTTACCCGAATACACAAGCATATACCCTCGAGTCCTTTTTAGGTACTTGAAAATATGCTTGACTGCAACCTAGTGGTTCAGTCATGGATCCGATTGAAATCGACTTATAATCCCAACTACATAACAAATATTCGATCGTGTGTAAAGCATGGTATACATGAGACTACTCACAGTCGAAGCATAAGGCACTTTCTTTATGTATTCTCTTTCTTCCTCAGACTTTGGAAAGTCTTTTTTAGAAAGACTAATTCCAAACCTAGATGGTTGCCCACCTTTCTTGGAATCTTGCATTGCAAACTTTTTGAGAATTTTGTCTATGTAACCCACTTGGGACAAAGCTATCATTTTGTTCTTCCTATCTTGAAAGATCTGAATACCGAGAATAAAATTAGCCTTACTCAAGTCTTTCATGTCAAACTACTTGGTCAACCATAAGTTGATTGATGACAATGCCCCAACGTCATTGCCAATTAGCAGAATGTCATCTACATAGAGTAGAAAAAACCACCTTCTCATCCTTAATGTATTTATAAACACATGGTTCGTCCACATTGTGTGCAAACCCATAAGTTTGATCACTTGATCAAATCTCATGTTCCAAGAACGGGAAGCCTGCTTAAGTCCATAAATTGACTTTTGGCAGCTTACAAACCTTACCCTCTTGAACCTTAGCCTTGAACCCATTTGGTTATACCATATATATGGACTCATCAAGATAGCCATTTAGAAAAGCCATCTTGACATCCATCTACCAATTCTCATAGTCGATCGTGGTAGCTATTGTAATGACCCGAAAAATTCAAATATTAATAACTATAATTAATTAAGGGTTTTTCCTCATGATATAGCTAAGTACTTGAGAAAATACAAGTTTTAAGTTTATTAATACGCAAATTTGAAGGTTTTACTAGCTGTGAGACCTTAGAGATAAATAATGTAGTGAATGCACAAATTATGTGCTTTATTTATGAAACATGTAACAATGTAATGTTATGATAGTACATTAAATAATTAAAAATAATTTTTTGATGTGCTAAACTAAGAGTTTATGATTTATTAATTTTATACATGAGCCAAAAAGATGATGTTATTGGCAAAAGTAGAATTTCTAATTTACTATGACTATGTGGAAAATTCCTATATAATATCAGTTTAATATGAGAAACCTAGATCAAGGATGATCATTGGTCTTAATTCTTACGAGATCACAAGGCATGACAAGAATGCACCATGTTTTAGACTTTCACAGTTACTTGCTTACAAGTATAAATAACTGTGCGAAATTTATAATAATGACAATAGTAATAATAATAATAATAAATTATTATTATTATTACAAAACGAAGATAGAGCTTACAAACATTGCATGGGCCTTTTAAAGCAAACACAAAATCACAAACAAATAAATTACGATCCGTATAGTGATTAAGGAAAGTTTAAAAACATCTATAGATTAAATGTGCAATTAGAGACAAATTTTTACTAATAACAGTTTCGGTTAAATCCGTAAAGCACGAAATTGTGCTAAGCTTAGAATTTTAAATTTAATTGACTTTCATATAGTCAATTTAATTTAGAAAACTTTTATAAAATTACAACTATTGTTTTTATAATGGAATTTGAAGTTTACAATATGAAAAGTTTTAATGAAAATATATGTTTTAAATCACATTTTAAAGTTTTTAAAAGTTAAAAATGATAATAATACTTATGTTGGGCAAAGTTTTAAAATACATGATATCTTTCTTAGAACACAAACATACATAGATATATATATATATATATACATATGTATAAATATGGATACAGTTGTGAAAATAGTTAATCATCGGTTCTGAAGACAAGTGTATCAAAGTTTACTGTTTCAAAATTAAATCACAAAATCCATATAGTATGGATAAAATTATGAAAATGATTTTATGTCAAAATGAATATTTCAGCAACACAATAATACAACAAGAGAATTGAAAATTTATGTGATTATCTTCAAAGTGCAAATAAGTTACAGTTTTTACAAGTACAATTATATTTGCAGAAAATTTAAGTTTACGGATCAAATTTGATCTGCCTGACATAACACAGTTTAGACTGTGTAGATACAAAGTTGTCTATAAATAGATGACAAAAAAAAAAAAATCCCAACCAATCAAATCAGCCCATTTCACTTTCTCTCTCTACTTTCTCTCTCTACATTTTCTCTCTCTCCTCCAAATCTGGTCAAGATTCCGGCGTCCATTTTCGACACCTCCTGCACCAATGGAAAGCTCTCGTTGAGCCGAGTCCAATGGTGTGCCATGCGGCCCAAAACGCCACCGGAAGAAGCCACACGCGCCAGTCAAAGTGGCAAAAAACTCAAAACTTTTCGACGAGATATCTTTGCCGTCCGACGTTCGATCGACGTGATTCTTGTTCCTCCACGACCACCACGATGAGAGGAACAAAATCCACCCTTGGTGGTAGCTCAACAGCCGCCGGAGTGCTCCACCCATCTACCCCTCTTTGCCGCCACCGTACCACCATTGACCCCACCATTTTAGGCAGAGTTGAGGCACCCCGTTGGTGCCATTAGCCTCAGACCGCCATGGGGAATCTTTCCCCTCAATCAATTTCAACGAGCCACAGCTACACGACGGAGATAGGAGAGCACCGCCGACGTGGGAGATGGATCTCACCGTTCCCCACCAAATTGTGCCAAATTAATGGCACCAAATCATTCAAAGGGTGTAGAGGAAGAAAACCCATGCCTCAATTGCTTGAAATCACCACCGTTCGCCAGATACCGAAGCCACCATTGCCGTGCGCAATCTGCCGCCATAGAGGGTCACAATTTCTTCAAATCTAATGGCTTCAACCCAAAATAATTGAGGGGAAATGCTCGGAGGAGGATGGGTAGCAAAATCCCTCAGCCAATTTCGGGTTTCCATCGCCGGAAAGCCATGATCGGAGCCTCCATTTTTGGCCAAGATTGTGGAGCCTGACCTGCTATGTTAGAGGCAGAATTAGGTAAAATTGACACCGCCATTGGACTCAGAAGGGTCGATTTAGAGGGGTAGGCTCGAGCTCAGCCACCAACGGAGTCGGGTCAATGCCGGTCAAACTTGGTCAACTGTCGGTCAACGCCCGATCAACGGTGACTTTGGAATTTTATGATCCGGACCTCCGATCGATGATCTGAGACAGCCTCCCGACTCATTTCGACGTGCTGAACGCGATGGTGACCTCCGTTCGAGCAAATTTCACTCCGATGAAAATCATCCAGTACCGACTATATGTAGATCGAGGCGACCCAGACTACAGTAACGGAGTCCAGAATGATGTTTTCAGCAATAATAAATCTCCATGGAGCATTCTTAGCCATCCACGGCCGCTCGAGGAGCACTACTGAGGATGCTGCGCAGACTACAGATACAACAAGATGCAACTAGACCCGCTCAGTTCGGAGTCTAGGTAAGTAGGAATCTCGCCTACAGTATGAATAGTTTTTAAAAATAAATTAATTTTAAATATTTTCATAAAATTTATGAAAATGCATGATCAGTGATTTATTACACTTGTTATATGTTATGATGTTATGACATGATGTGAAATGCCATGATGATGATGTGATGAATAATGTGTGATGTATGCAATATTTAAATTATATTGTTTGATCACCTTCAAGTCAAGCATGATTATGATTTAAGATTCAATAATTATGAGATTGTGATGTCATGTAGTGATAAGTCATACTGCATACACACAATAATGCAAGTGAGACTTATATGACAAATTAAGGGTGTTGTACCAACCTCCCGACCCACGGGGAGGTTCCATGTTACAGAAATGAATAATCTTGGTGTCGTTGGGACCTCGCAAACCCTAACTTCCCAAGACTCGCGCGTAATTGGTACGATCACCGAGGCCCAAAGTAAAAAGATAAGATACAGCTTAAATAATTAAGCATAATTCAAGTTGATAAGCAAGCATAAAATGCTCACACATATTTTTATAAAAATGGTTTTTATTTACGTTTTGCGAGACTAATTTCCTACTTGCTGAGCGATAGCTCATTTAAGTATGTTCATGCTCTAGGTAAGAAAACCTGTCAGCGGCACTTGATGGGCGGTGGTGAGCAGCGGACGAATGGTGAAGATAGGAATGGATACCGCTTACGCAAAGTAACATTTTTGCATTATTATTCTACGAATTTATATATGTTTTATTTTATGAAATTTCGTATGCTTACACCTTACGAAAATATGTGTACATAAATAAGTAAATAATTTATGTAATTATGCTTTAAAAACTGAGCTTGTGTTTACACAACCTTGGTTTAAAGGATTTTAAAGTTTAAGAATGTTGCAATAGAAAATGCAACAAATACACGAACTATTTAGGTAAGAAAATTATAAATTTATTTAGGATTAAAAACGATTATTAAAGTTTTACGTTATGTTAAGAAATGAATTTTATGGATATGTTTCTATGAAATTATTATGAAAGTTTAAAGGAAAAGCTTTATGAAATTAGTATCTTAAACTTAAAAGTATAAGTTATAAGAAATTATGTTTTGGCTAGTTTAATAAGGTTTGATGCAACAAATGTGCGAAGTTTTCAAGTGAGAAAATTATATGAACATTTATAATAAGAAAATGTTTATATAAGTTTATGCCAAAATAAGTAATGATTGTTATGAATATGTTTTTAGGAATTTACTTTCAGGAAAGTTTAGATGAATATGCTTCAAAAATTATTATTATTATGACGATTTAAGTAAACGAGTTCCAAGTAATTATTATTATGATAAGTTCTGAAAAGATTAAGTTTTAAGATATCAGTATGCTATGTTTAAGATGTTAAATTATAAGTAAAATATATAAATGATTTTTAAGAAAGTTTTAAAGAGCATTTAAATGAGAATTTATTTCAATATTTAATTTAAAATTATTTTGAAAATAGTTTTATTTAAATTGATAAATGTCCTTAAAGTAATAGTTGCTAAATAAGCATCCTTATGTTTAAAAAGAAAAGTTCAAGGAAATTATTATGGTTATGTTAAAACATAATTATTATTATTACGTTAATATCACATTGAGAAATTTATGTTATTATGTTCGGTTTACGAAATTAAGTTTTAAGAAATGATTATTATGTCTTTCAAAGTTACACGTTGAAAATTCTTTATTATCAAGAATTCATTTATTACTAAGTTTTGGAAAACAATTAGTACTTCCTTTAAAGCTTTATGCCAAGGATTCGATGGCAAGAATCCATTCTAAGGAATTAAAAACTTTATTCCAAAATTTTTGTACTTTATTCTTAAGTATGTTAAAGTTTACGACCATGTTTAAGTTAAGTGACGGCTACGTAAGGAGGGTCGTCACAGCTATGGACAAAAGAATGTAGATGGATTTAAGCATGGCCATAGGTGAAAAGGTTTCCTCATAATCAATTTCGTCCTTTTGCGTGTATCCCTTAGCTACAAGTCTAGCCTTATAGGTTTTGACTTTTTCATCCACTCCTCTTTTTCTCTTATAGATCCACTTACACCCTATGGGTTTTACCCCTTCAAGAAGATCTACAAGCTCCCAGACCCGATTAGTCTCCATAGACTTCATCTCTCTATTTATGGCCTCTATCCAGAATTTTGAATCAACATCCTCCTAGCCTCTTCGAAAGTGTAAGGATCCCTATAATGTTCAACTAGTTTAGCCAAGAAGGCCTCACCATTGAACATATATCTTTTGGGTTGATGCCCGATCCTCCCACTATGTCGAAGCCCCTTTGGTTGTTGTTTGAGTTCGCTTGGTTTTTCTATGCCGATTGGAATGGTTTCATTCAGAACCCCCAGAGTGATCGAATCACTCGCCAACTCCTCAAGCACCACTTTGCTTTGAGGCTTAAAGTCATCCATATAACTACCCTCAAGGAAAGTCGCATTAGTTGAAACCGTAACTTTATTACCTTTGGGTTATAGAAATAACCCCCTTTAGTTCCTTTTGGATATCTAACAAACACACAAACTTCCAAACGTGCTTCCAACTTATTCACTTCCTTAAACAGGACATGAGCCAGACATCCCCATATGCTAATATGGTTTAAGGATGTCCTTTTCCCTATCCACAACTCGTGAAGAGTTTTAGGAACCGATTTTGAAGGTACATTGTTCAAAAGATAACATGCGGTTTGTTGTGCATATCTCCAAAAGCACAAAGGCAATGATGAATAACTCATCATGGACCTAACCATGTCAACAAAGTCCTATTTCTTCTCTCAGCTAAGCCATTCTGTTGCGGAGTGCCTGGTGCAATTTAATGGGATAAAATCCCATTCTTTAATGAGTGTCCCAAGAACTCATCACAAAGGTATTCACCACCTCTATTAGATTGAAGTGCCTTTATGGGTCTATCCAATTACTTTTCCACTTTAGTTCAAAACTCCCTAAACTTGTCGTAAGTTTTGCTTTTATAGTGCATTTGGTACACATTGAGTAATCATCAATAAAGGTGACGAAATACTCATAGTCTCCTTATGTCCAGATGTTCATAGGTCCGTAAACATCACTATGCATAAGTTCTAGAACCCCTTCGGCCCTATTGCCCTTTGACCCAAATGGTCTTTTGGTCATTTTACCCTCTAAACAAGATTCACATTGTAGTATAGATTCCACCTTTAAGTAACTTAAAGGTCCATCCTTTACTAACCTTTGAATCCTATTTAGGTTAATATGACCTACTCGTAAATGCCAAAGATAAGTCTTATTAGAGTGAGAAGTTTTAAGTCTTTTAGAGTTATTAGCATTAATCTTAGTGTTTAGTAGTAAGTCCATCTTAAGTTTGATAAAATATAGATAATTTTGCATCTATCCATCACTAATAAAAGATTTATTTTTATGAATTACTACTTTATTATTAAAAGACACTACATAAGAGTCTTTAAATAAGCAAGCTATAGAAATTAAATTCCTTTTAAGTTTAGGAACATAAAAACAATCTTGTAAAAGTAAATTTCTATGATTATCAAAATAAAGATGGACGTTTCTCACTGTTTCAGCCAACACCAAGGATCTATCGTCCATCCAAAGAGTGAAGTCTTCATATAGCAGACTTCTCGTTTCTTTGAACCCCTATAGAGAAACACAAACATGATTAGTTGCTCCAAAATCTATGACCCAAGTGTCACTAGATTCCTCAATCAAATAAGTTTCTAAAACCAAAAGACCACACCAACCTCCTCAGGAAAGGAAGTCCTTGCAATTCTTCTTAATGTGGCCCACCTTTCCATAGAAAAAGCACTTAAGCTTCCTCGAGTTCTTCTTTTTCTTTTTATTGTTCTTGCCGTTTGCAAGAATAGAATACTTTTTGTTCTTGGCCTATTGCTTCTTTCCATTCCTTGGGTTGGGATTGGAACCTGATGCAGCTACTAAGTTGGCCTCACCACCCACAGGTGTTACACTAATCAGAAGTTCAAACTCTTGTAATTGCTTCATCAACTCTGTTAAGGTCATATCCCATCTATTGCTTAAATTAAATGTAGCTCTACACGAAATAAACTCCTTAGATAGAGTCTCAAAGACTATAGTCATCTAAGTTTCAGCATCAATGTCAACTCCATTACTTTGAGCCTCAGTGAGTTAACTCATAACGAACATCATATGCTCCTTTATAGACGTCCCCGGTCTTTGTTTGTAGTTTAAGAGTTTTTGAAGCGCCCTTTGCTGCTCTGTTAGGGCCTGGCCTCCAAACATGTCTACAAGATTATCCAAGATCTACCTAGCAGTCTCATAATATTCATGTTGAGCCTACAACACGTTATTTATGCTAGCCATGACATAATAGCAGGCCTGATCATGTGATCGGACTACCAGTCATGACCCTTCGGCCTGCCAGACCTTATAGGTCGTTCTGTCGGTCATGATAAATTGGCCTACCAAATCAGAAAGTTTGGTCTGTTGCCAGAGCCATCAGATTTCTACCTCACAAATGGCCTACCAAGCCTGAAGTTGGCTTGTTGATCTGCGACCATCAGCTTGTCGGACCTGAGGGTTCGGCATGCTGATCAAGTAGAAATCACATTTAAAAAAAAAAAATACAATTTTTAATGCAATTTATCAATTTCATTTTCAACAATTCAAAAACATAAAATTAGAAACTCAAGAAATACCTATAGAATGCTATCATCCATCTTTTAGATCCCTCTTGTCTAAATGATTATTTTATTATAAAATTCTTATAAAATTAAATAATAATTCATAGATGAAGATGATAGTCTGCCATCTAATTATATGAAAAACTTAAATACATATTCTAACCTCTAAGGAACCATAACCGGTATTAATTAATTAATAATTAAATAATCATTTAATCAATCATAATTGATTAATAAACATTCACCATATAATTCATAACAACGTATATATATATATATAGAAACCCTAGAGTGCCAACTCTCTAAAAAATTAAATTCAAGCAAAGGAAAGATCAAGATCACACAATTTATTCATATAGCATGATCACAAACTTGCAAATTTATATAAAACCATGGCTCTGATACTAATTATTGGAAAAGTAGTACGCAGCAACTTTTTAAAAATTTTATACTAGAGTATTTTTCAAAACACAAGTTTGATACACTATATGCATAAATTAATCAGATCTTACTAACCACGTTTGACAAAAAGCTCCTGCAATCTGTGAAGAGAAAGGCGATCTGGAAGTGCCTTAACTAACTAGTCTTCTTTGTTATTTTCTATCCACGATTGGAGTGTGTGTGGGCACACAATGCATAGCTCTTCCCAGCTGACTCTCCTTCCAACCAATCGAGGAAACCCAGAACTAAGGTTCGTGATTTATGAACAATAGTTCTCATAAAGTTTTAGAGACTCATAGACTAGAGTATTCACACTTAATTCCTCAATTGATCTAAATAACTTATGAGTCTCACTCCCTATTTATAGAGGTTGGGCCTAGGGGCTTGTCTTTATCAGAAAAGGCCTTAGAAATTCGAATCAGGATCAATATTTGATAAAAATCACGTCTAAAAATGGTTGATCATTAATTGTTCAATCAGCAAGCCAAACTGGTAGATTGGCTTGCTAAACTTACTCCACCGACAGGCTGAACCTAAAGATCAACATGCTAAACTTACGATAAATGATCTCTACAAATCTTTTATTTCCCACCTGATATTCTTAGGATAGAGCCTCAATTTTAATTCGAATAACCCAATTGAGAAGTTCTTTGATTAAAACAGTCATATCTAGATAGTCTCTAGGAAAATAAATATTCCCGATAATTCAACAAGTTTATCTTAAATTAATTTACATAAAATTAATGCAATCGATAAATAGACATGAATTATCCGATCCAGATAATTCAACAAGTTTATCTTAAATTAATTTTTCACAAAATTGATTCAACTAATAAACAAACATGAATTGTCTGTTCCTACCAAATTTTAGCCAATCTGATAATTTGACATAAGTCACTAATTTATTATAAAAGCACGCCGTATCGTTACAAGATTTATTATAAGCTAGCAAAGAGCACCTAATAGACCTATATAGTTCAAGCTTTCGACAATTATGAAGCCCAATATCCTAGATATATATTTCATAATTATCAACTCTAACATTACTCCACTAAAAGCTTGAAATTGCACTCTTGAACTATTGAGAATTACAAAGCCCAAATAGTTAAGTCTCTATAACATATCATAATGTATCGTATCCTTATAAGTTATCCATAATCAGCTTAAGGATAAATTCGATCTTGCCTTGTCGATTATTTTTCTCTTATATTCCATTATCTCACCATCGAAAAACTTACCATCCAAAGACAGTATACCATTTGGTTACACCTGTGTATTCAAATGGTTAAACGCTCTAGTTTTTCAATTACAAGATAACACATAAAAAGAATATCATCGACCCCTAAAGAAGAGCTATGGATTCTATATCTATGAATAACAAGTCTATACTATCAAGAATCATGTCTTCAATGTACCAGTATGCATACTATTATAAAATATAGATGTCACCCTTTGGTGCATCAAAAGACATAAGTCAAGACAACGGGCATATTATTCATCTCAAGATTAAGATACAACATATATGATTGTCTAAAGTGAATTGATTTACCAAGATAGAATTATTAATCTAAATCAATTACATTTTATGTCCTAATCCAATGCATCGTCACCTATGACAATGCACCAATGTTTCTATTGGCGGAGTCCACCCTCGACGGGCAAGACAAACATCTCCCATTAGGGATATAAACAACATAATAATCTTTACATGAATAAAGCGCCCAACTTTATTCTCTCAATTGTGGATCTTATAATTTAGACTGTTAGCTTTAAATTCATGTCTTCTACATAAACTGTCTATCATATACCTGATTCCAAAGGTTTAGACTGACAGTCTTAGACTTTTATTTGCTTATCATGTATTCAACAAATATGAACGTAATGACGAGAACAATTTGATAAATGAATAATAAATAAATTCTTTATTAATAAAAATGTCTCCAAAAAGTATATTACATTATTACTCCTTAGGGCATACATGTCTAACAATCATACGAGTCTTTGTAAAGCTAGGTGGCTAAGCTAATCCAACGAGGGAGGCTTATGGATGGATGCATCAGAAATGGCAATAACATAATCCTAAAGATGATCGGAGGAGTGAAGTACTCCTTGACTTTCTCCATCCATGGCTTTGTTTGATGAAAGTCTTCTTAGAATTTGGTGTTCAAGGACTAGACTCTTATCACTTATGGTCGGTTAGAACGTCTCTATCAAGGCAAAGAAAAGCGGAGGCCCACACATGGTGGCTTGCAATAGATTATTTATCAATGGCCCATCCTTTCTTGGAACCTTGTCAATGATTGAACTTAGAGATATAAATTGAGTGCCATTTGATGAGTAACTGAGAATAAGGGAGAGGGATATGGAAAAGATGAAGCAATGAAAGAGGACATCATTGCTAGTAGTAACGACTTGTCACGATCCATTGGTTCATATAGAATCCATGTCCTAGGTGTGTTAAAAAACATTATTTTCTTTAAGCGTATAGAATAAAATAGAGTCAAAGGGTCCACCCTAAAGCCAAGGAAGTACTAACTAACAGTTGAGTCCTCTCTGAACATCGGGAGATAGTTGCCCATTAAGTGGCTCACTAACTTCACTTGCCTCTATGAGAGACTCACTTCGGGTAGGTTCAGATCACTTTCAATACACGCTCTATGAAGGAAAGGGTTGGTGGGTTAGGCATATTTTCAATAGAATTCTTTTACTGTATTTATTTGTTCGATGAGAAATGTGAGTATGTTTTGTGCACTTTCTCCATCCCTCTCTATCAAAATGATCAAAAAGGAAGGCAAGCTTGCTTCTTATTCCTGTGTTTGATCTCTTCCATCTCTACCCTACTTATTGTTACCTATGTTGAAGAAAGGTTTAAAACCCTATAAAGAATGAAGAAAGGCCAAGGATCTTCTTCAAATAGTGCTTTTCGAGGATCCACTCTACCCTTGAATAAGAATGACCTTGTTAGCCTTAGGCAAAGATAGGGACAAGGAATAAGGATTGAAGACCCCTTAGCTCTGCCAAGGACTAGACAGGGGTTAGCTCTATAAATGTGTAAAGCCAAGTGTAGTGTGGTGTAGTAGTAGGCACTTCTAGCCCCCTTCTCGGCTACTAGGTCACTCCAATGTTTTGGGTACTACAGACCCTCTGCCATCCATTGTAGCAGAGCCATTTCATGAATGGAGGGGCTAAGACCCAAATTGATTTGTCTAGGAAAGACTGCACCGCTTTGGGCTTAGGAAACAAAGGGAATTTGGTCCCACTAGCACCACTCTCTTCCTTGAATCTTGATCGTTGAATTGTGCTTCCAACAGCAAGGATAGCTCCACACATATGCTTCTAGCTACCACATTATAGGGGATCTTAAACCCAAAATTGTAGTTTCAAAAGCGAATCTCGTGCGAAGAAAAAGAGAAAAAAAAAGTTAAAAAATGTTGAATTGATTCAAGATTTCAATGATTCCACAGTAAAAAAATTATAAAAATTTAATAAATAGTAAAATCTATGCTTTATAAATATCAAGGCCAAAGGCCTATGTTATTCACCCCCACATATGTAGAATAATACTACAGTGTAAATAGTTTAGTTTTTAGTTAGTTTTTATTCTAGTTTGTAGTCTAAGTTTTTGTAAAATATCTCCTAGTTTGTGTTGTAAAAAATATGCCCAATAATACCATTATGCCTTTTTAATTTCCTTTTAAACTAAGGAGGGGGAAACTCTGACAACATCAACTTAATTTTTTTTTTGGTTTTTCTTTGTTTTTTAAGTAGTTACAATGCCAAAATAATTTCTAGAAAATTTAGGATTTTAATAATTTCTTAGCTAGAACTTTACCAAAATTCTAGTTTTAATTTATCGACAACATAGACTGGCACGAATAATACTTTAGAGAAACATGATTAGTTGTAGATAGAGGATGGCTCTATAATACTTAACTTTTTATTTTGGTTGTTATTTTAGTTAATTTATATTGAAATGCTACCCGTTTATTAAGTTAAACTTTTGCTGCATTATAGACACCGAATAACACAATAAATGCTTGGTATTTCTTGATTTAATGTCAACATAGGATGGCATAATGTATTCTTAAATCAATTAATAAATAATTAGAAAAACTAAAATATATTTAAGTTAATTGCGAGAACAAAACCTTTAAACCTCAGCCTGGTTAGAGCCACAGTTTTATCTCTTTTAATTTGTTATTGTTATTGTTTTTACTCAATTAAAGTTATTTTAAATTAATTGTACTTGTTGTTGAAATTCCATTTTAATTTAATCTCTATTTCTTGTTATTAAAGTTCCAAAATATCAAAACCTGAAAATGAAAAATGTTGTAAAAATGTTTAAATATTATAAATATATTTTGTAAATAATAAATATTAATCCTTATATTTTCAGTTTAAAATAAGAAGGAAAAGTTTATATAATAAATATACTAGAATTGAACAAAATCCTTCCCTATGGAATCGACCTCAAATTCACTGAGTAATTATTATTTGAGACAAGCTTATACTTAGGGTTGTTTTGGAGTGTGTTTTACACGACAAGGTCAAGCTTTTAGTGCCGTTATTGGGGAACATTATTGTTTTTAGTATAGTATATTTTGCATATTATATTTTCTTTTTCTTTTTATTTTCTATATTACTAACTTTTCTTTTTTTTTGTTAATATTTTCTATTTTACTAGTGTTAAGTACTGTTCATGTAGAACTTTGGATGCATTTTCTATAATTTTCTATTCACGTAGTTACTATTCACACTAGATACTATTCTCATCACTATTCATTTTACTATTAGTAAAAAATAAAAAAATTAAAAAACTTAGAAAAATCATAAAAATTTTATTTTCTTTCCTTTTCTTTGTAATATATTTATTTTGTTAAATTAGTTTAGTTTTAGGTTTTTTACTTAAAAAAAAAAATTCATAAAATTTAAGATTAGGTTTTTCATAAAATTTTAATAATAAATTGTGTATTTGTGAAAAATATTCTTCAAGAAAGTTCTGTTTGAGGACTGGCACTATTTCAAAACCCTTTCCCATAACTAGTTACTTTTAGAATTTCTCCCAATACTAGTCGTTCTACGAACACTGTTCTAACTAGGAGGTTAGTTTTTAAAGCGCCTTAGCCCTATCATTCTTTCCTAAAAACATTTTTATAAAAGATATAATTCTTAAAATCTACAAATCAATAAAGCGGATGCTTTTCATTTACTACTTTATTCTCCCCGACTAGAGAAAAGCTTAGTGTCTGTCTATAAAATTTTGTAAATAATATTTTAAATAATTTGTATGCCAATTTGGTCTTGTGATTACAAAACTCATAGATTAATTAGGAAAAGTTTCTAACCAACTTTAGTCTCTATTGTGTCTTTACATTCACCAAAAATGGCTGATGATGAAAGATTTCATGATGAAAATTTTGTTAATTAACAAATCATTAATCAAGTTTGTTCAATATTAGATTATTTGCAACCACCCTAAGAATCCACTCTATCATGTCTAGTTTCCATACTAGATTATTTGCAACCACCCCAAGAATCCAGTCTATCATGTCTAGTTTTTCCTCTCAATGCCTATAACTTTAGGCTTATACCAGGAATGATCAATTTGCTTCTAAATTTTCATGGTTTAGAATCTAAAAATCCTTATTGGTACCTTAGAGAGTTTGAAGATGTTTGTGCTACCTTCACTAACTAAGATGTTTCAAATGAAATTGTTAGGCTAAAGCTTTTCCCTTTTTTGTTAAAAGACAAGGCTAAAACTTGACTTACATCTTTAAAACCTAAGTCAATGAGTACATAGCAAGAAATGCAAACTGAGTTTTTGAAGAAATTCTTTCCAACTCATAAAACCAATGTTTTGAAGAAACAAAGTCAATTTTTTCCCCACATATAAAAGAAGTTTATTTCAATGTTGGCAACGATTTAAGGATTTATTAAACTTTTACCATATCATGATTTTGAAAAATGGCATTGTGTAAGTTTCTTTTATGAAGGCTTAGCTCTTGAAACCTATCAATTCATTGAAACAATATGTAATAGAGAATTCCTTGATAAAGAGCCTAATGAAGCATTAGATTTTCTAGATAACTTAGCCAAAAACTCTCAACTTTGGCAACAAATAAATTCCAAAGGCTCAATTAGGTCTAATCTTGCTAATGCTCAAATAGGTGTTCATTAACTTAGTCAAAAGAATGATCTAAATGCTAGGATTGCTAGTTTATCAAGAAAGATTGAAGCCATGGAACGTAGGAATATTTAGGAACAAAAAATTGAAACTTTATGTAGTGTTTGCCAAACTTTAAGCCACTCAACTTATGACTGTCCAGTTTTTAAGGAAGAGTCCTATGAACAAGTGAACTATACAAATCAAATGGATCAACTTGAGAAACCTTTCCCATCTCTATATTCTAACACATTTAATCAACAATGGAGAAATCATCCTAATTTTAGTTCGAGGAACGATCAGCAATAACCATCACCATTACATCCACATCAAAATTTTCAAAATCGTCCACCATTTCTACAACAATCTCAAAATTAACAATATTCACCAAATCCACAATTTCAAAAGCCTTCATAAAATTTTTCACCTCTTGAAATTTTTAGCTCATGAGTTAAAACTCTTTAGGATGTTTTGCAAAAACTCATTCAGAAACAAGAAGTCATTAACACTCGCTCTTCACAAGATATTCTTAAGATTAAGGAATCCATTTTGAAGCTCACTTCTTCACTTGCAATTAAAGAAAAAGGCAAATTCCCTACTTAACTTGTACATTATTCTTCAGCAAATGAAATTTCTTCCTTAAGTTCTTCGTCAAAATAAGAAACTTTTAACTTTTTGTCAATTATTCAAAGTAATAAAATTGTAAACAAAATTGTTGACTCAACTTTAATGAATGATAATAAAGTTAATAATATTGAGGGAAGTTCTGAGAAAAACAATCTTGTTTCTAAAGAGAAAGTTCTTTCGAAAGTTTCTTAACTACATGCTTTTCTTTCAAAAGAAAAGTTTGATAAGAATATTGCTGAAATTTTTTATCTTTTCAAGCAAGTTAAAATTAACATTCTAGTTTTAAATACAATTAAACAAGTTCCATCTTATACTAAATTTTTGAAAGATTGTTGTACAATTAAAAAAAAGTATAATGTGACTAAAACTACATTCTTAGCTGAGAATGCTAGTTCCATCATTCAACATGATTCACTATTGAAATATAAAGATCCAAATTGTCCCACAATTTCTTGTATCATAAAAAACACTCAAATTGACCATACATTGTTAGATCTTGGTAATAGCGTCAATCTTTTACCTTATTTTGTTAATCAACATTTAGGTTTAGCTGAACTTAATCCAACTCTATCACACTTTAGTTAACTGATCGATCAGTAAAAATTCCAAGAGGAATAATTAAGAATGTGTTAGTTCAAATTGATAAGTTTTACTTTCTAGTAGACTTTATTGCTTTGGATTTGCAACCTATTTCCACTTCAAATTTTCAAACCCCTATTATTTGAGGACATCCATTTCTTGCAACTTCAAATGCTTTGATAAATTGTAAAAATGGTATCTTGAAATTGTCATTTAAAAATATGACTTCTAAATCAATGTGTTCAATATGTTAAAACCATCTGTTGATTTGGAAAATTATGAAATTGAACCATTTGAGAAAGAACAGTCTTTAGTTGATGAAATATATAAACTTGCAAATTTGATGTTGAAAAAAGGTGACACTTGTAAATCTGAATTTGGAAAATATAGTTTTGTGAATAAAGATTCTATTTTGAAAGAAAATTGTCCTTATCCAAAAAATGTGAAGAAAGTGCTTGGAAAATTTTTGAAAAGAGTCCATTTATATCTAAACAATATTCATGTCATATTGAATAAATTTTTGGTTTAGATAGTATGGATGTTGACCCATTTTCAAATATAACTTCGTATTTTCTTTTATTTTTGTTTTTTTAGCATGCTTTTTTTTTTTTATTTTGTGCATTGTTTTTCTTAAAATTTAGAAAGAAAATGATTGCAAAAATTAGAAGGAAAAGGGGTAAAAAAGAGTAGAACAAAGTTGAAAAATATATTTTAGGGATTACAGATGTTTGTAATAGGGTTTTATTATGTTTTTTTAAGGCTTAGAACTTTGAACATTTTGGTAATTTGAATGTTAGGAAGGGCTTTCTTTTTAGTCTGTTTGTTTCATTCCTTTTTTTGTAGTGTATGTGTCTTTGATTTGTTATTTTCTATTTTAAAGTGCTTGGTGGATGCAAAGGATTATTTTCTATTTCACCTTTTTCCTCTCTATTGTTGCAATTACATTTGATAATGCAATAATAGAACAAGGATACTATGAAGGCATTGTTGAAGTTTACCAAAAGATGACATCATGAATGAAGAAATTTGAACACTTAGCCCTTATGCTGGTTATTATAGTTGGGTTTTCTAGTTTTGACTTATGGAGTTTTTAAAAACTTTTAGTGTCGTCATCGTATACACATGCTGACATTACCTACTAGATTACAAAGGTTAATTTAGCATCACTAGCTGTAGTAGAAAGAGTTGATTCAGTCATCATAAGGACATATTTCCTGTCGTACCTTTCCTTGTGAGTGACAAGACACCTTTAGTGTGAGATGCAGTTGATGTTGAAGGATTTGTTGATGGAGAAAGCATACACAGCTTCCCCAAATGTGGACATGTTTATCACTTATACTGCATTGAAGATTGTGTGATGAATGGTATGACAAGGTGTCCTTACTACATGGGTGTTTTTATTAATGATTAATAGAAATGTAACTTAGCAGGTTAAGACTTAAAGTGTGAACTTTTTGTATTTTCACAAAGAATGTTGAATTATTTAGAATATTTACTGTGATGATCGGTGCCCTAGGTAATACATAATTTAGTGTATTTATGATACTTTTGGTGAAATAAATAATAATGTGAGTATTTCAAGTATTAATAATGGTTCTTACTTTCATTATTAACGATTGTATATTAGTAAACATGTGATCCATGACTATTAGAACTAAATCTTAGAATTAGGCATATATAGAGTTTATAGGTAGAAAGATCTGATTTGAAGATTAATAATCTAAATTTAATAATCTAAATTATATAGTCCGTAGTCTATGTACATAGTTGGGCACTTTATACATGCTATGGTTGTAATGGGGATCTACATCCAATTAGGGAGATAGTTTATCTTGGCCTCTAGAGCTAATTGACTCCATGATAGACACATTGTTGTGGAAGACCTGATGGCGGATAAAAGCTTGACTGGACCTAAAGTTGAATTGATTTAATAATGAATTCGTTTAACTTAAATCAATTTTCTTTGATAATCATTTATGTGTCATCTTAATCTTGAAATGGATTCATGACTTTATGTTTGTAGATTCTATCGTTTGATATGCCAAAGGTAAGAGTTCCGATGAACAAAGGCTCCATTATTGGTATATTGGAGATGTAACCAATATTAGACGAGAGCATAGTCCATAGACATGGAATCCATTGCTCTTTATCAAAGATTCATTGTTATCCTTTCAAAGACATTATTCAGTTATTAGAAAATATAGTAAGACCTTGGTCATCTAGATACATATGGTAACTAGATCATATTCTATTTGTATATGTCATAAAACAAATGAATTTTCCAATTGTAAAATAATGGAACTTTGAATAAAATAATCGAAAGGTAAAAAGTGGAACTAAGTTATTCATTCGATTATGGATAACCTATAAGGATACGTATAAGATAAGAGGTCATAAACAAGACTTATAATATAGGAGTCTCATAATACAGTATATTATCAAGAGTGTAGCGTCGAATCTATAGTGGAAAGACACTAAAGTTAATAATTAAACGAATAATTAATCAAGGGGTTAATCTATCTGCTATTATTAGAGCTTGATAATATATGTTCATCAGGTTCGAATGCAACTCACTAATTCCTTTATGATAAATTAGGCAAATATAGATTACCACGAGTAAAACAAAAGTATACGCGAGTCAGGCCACTAGGCCTGATGGGGCGCATGAGCCATAGTCCAATTGGACTGCTAATAGGCGTGGGCCTACTAGGGTTGATGTCTAACTCTATATAATTTATAGAGAATTAATTAGTTATTCATAATTCAAATTCAACGAGGATTTAAATTAATTATTTAAATAATTAATTTCGAGAGAATTAATTAATTATTTAAGAAATTTTGAAAATTAATTATTTAAATAATTAATTTAAATCCTAGTTGAATTTGAATTATGAATAATAGATGATTATTCATAATTATTTAAATTAGATAATTATTTTAAACAATGAAATTTTAATTTAAATTGAATTATTTAAATTGGAGTTATTTTAGATAATGCAGATAATCATAGATCCCTACTCTATGATTGGCTAAATTTTTTGTAGAGGTAGACTCTACAGTTGGCACCAACTTCAAGGGAAAAGAGAAAGAAAATTTGTCTCTTAATCCTAATAGACTTCTAACTCTTCCTACTATTTCTATAAATAGAGACCTAGGGTCTTTATTTATTCTTAGACTGCTAAGAAGCAATTTTAGAGAGTAGAGCTATGTTCTTTCACCTTTAATGCTTGTAGTTCCCCTAGCACATAGTCTAGTAGCTGTGTAGAGATTTGTTGAGTTATGCCAAGAGAATAGGATTGAAGTTTTGACGGTAGAGACTCGTTGTTGAAGAATTATTCAGTCAGAAGTATTGTTTCTAATCTTCAAGTGGTATTTTAAATTAGATTTAATTTATTATTTATAGCATAATGAGTTAGTTTCCTGGTGATTAAAAAAATTTAAAATTCCACTGCATCACCAAAAGTATTTTCCAACATACTGTTTAACATTGTGTCTATATAGCCCTACAACCTTTGGGGGGTTAAGCTCAACCTTGGCCCATCAAATGTGTCGAGCCAGCCTAGCCTGTTATAGTATAGGGGAAAAAGAGGAAAACAAAGGAGAAAAATACATTTCATGGATTCTAGACATTTATAGAAGGGCATTTTTTTATATTCTTTTAATGCTTGGAACTTTGAACATTTTAGTAATTCGAATGAAAAAGAAAGCTTTTTAAGTCTATTTGTTTTGATACTATTCTTGTAATGCGTGTGTCTTTGATATGTAATGTTTTATTTTGAATTGCTTTAGGCAGGTGTAGAGGTTTGTTTTCTATCTCACCATTTTCCTCTTTACTGTTGCAATGACATCTGATAATGCAATAGAGAACTAAAGAGACTATGAGAGCATTGTTGATGTGTACGAAACAATGACATCATGGATGAAGAAATTTAAACACTTAGCCATCGAGTTGGGTATTACGGCTTGGTTTCTAGTTCTGACTTATATGCCTTTGATATGCTTTCAATGTCATCATCATGTACACATGTCGACATTGCCTGCTGCATTACCATAGGATAATTTAGCATCAGTAACTATAGTACATAGAGTTGATCTAACCAGAATAGGGACATTTCCCCATTGTACCTTTCCTTGTGAAGGACAAGATACCTTTAGTGTAAGCTGCGGTTATTGTTTGGAGGATTTTACCGATGGAGAGAACATATGCAACATCCACAATTATGGACATCTTTATCACTTGGACAACATCCAAGATTGGGTAATGAAGGGTATGACGAGTGTCCTTACTGCAAAGGTGTTTTTATTTATGGTTAATAGAAATGTGAATTAATAGGCTAAGACTTGAAGTGTTAACCCTTTTGTATTTTCACTAAGGATGTTGAATTCTATAAAATAGAGGACATTTTACTACTTAACATTGTGTTTGTATAGACCTACGGGCCTAAGGGCAACCTCAGCCTTGGCCCATTAAATGTGTCAGGCCAGCTTGGCCAACTATAGTACAGGGTTGGGCTGGGTCGGGCCACTATAAAGGGAAAGGCTAGGCTCGGCTGCCCAATTAATATCTCTACAGTTTGACATTTATGTATGCATTTGAATATGTGCACGATCGATATTTCATTCTTATTTACCTTTAACAACACACAAAAAAGAAAGAAAATGATTATAAAAATGAGAAGGAAAAGGGGGGAATGAGGAAAAAAAGGAGGAAAATATATTTTAGGGATTAAAGATATTTGTAGAAAGGCTTTATTATGTTCTTTTAATGGTTCAAACTTCGAATGTTTTGGTAATGAGAATGATAGTAGAGGCTTTTTTTAGTCAACTTGTTTCATTTTTGTTCTTGTCATGTGTCTCTGATTTGTAATTTTCCATTTTGAATTGCTTTTGGTAAGTGCAAAAGGTAATTTTTTATCTCACCCACTCCTCTATACTATTGTAGTGACATCTGATAATGCAATAGCAAAACAAGGAGACTTGGAAAGCGTTGTTGATATTTACCTAACGATAACATCATGTATGAAAAAATTTAAGTGTTTAGTCCTCATGCTGGGTATTAAGGTTAGGTTCCTAGTTCTGACTTGTGAGTTTTCAATATCCTTTTGATGTCATCACCATGTACATTCATTAACATTATCTGCTGCATTACCATAAGATAATGTAGAATTAGGGGCTGTACAATAAAGAGTTGATCTAGCCATCATATAGACATTTGCCATTCATACCATTGCTTGTGAGGGACAATATATCATTGGTTTGAGCTACAGTTGTAGTTTGGAGGATTTTACAGATGGAGAGAGCATACGCAGCTTCCCCGATTGTAAACATTTCATCACTTAGGCTATTTTCAAGATTGGGTGATGAATGGTATGGCATGGTGTCCTTATTGCATGGGTGTTATTATCGATGATTAATAGAATGAGGCTTAGCAAGCTAAGACTTAAAGTGTGAGCTTTTATGTATGTTAACTAAGAATGTTGAATTCTCCAAAACAGAGGACATTTTATTGTTTAACATTGTGTCTATATAGCTCTATAGGCCTAGGGGGTTAAGCCTAGCCCTGGCCCATTAGATATGCTGGGCCAACCTTGCTTGCTACAGTAGAGGGCTTGGCCGGGTCAGGCCGGGCTAGTATAAGGGGTTGGGTCGGGCTAGGCCGCTCAATTGAAATCTCTACATTTTGACCTTGTATGTGAATTTGAATACGTGTGTGCTCTATATTTGATTCCCATTTACTATTAAAAAAAGGGAAAGAAGAAAGAAAATGATAACAAAAATGAGAACAAAAATGGGTAAAAAAGAAAAAAAAAGGAGAAAAATATATTTCAGGGATTATAGATGTTTGTATAAGGATTTATTTATGTTCTCTTAATGCTTGGAACTTTGAACATGTTGGTAATTTGAATGATAGTGAAGGCTTTTTTTTATTATTTTTTTATAGTCTGTTTGTTTCATTCTTGTTCTCTATGTGTCTCTGATTTGTAAATTTTTATTTTGAATTTTTTTTAGCAAGTGTAGAGGATTATTTTCTATCTCACCCTTCTCCTCTTTACTATTGCAGTGACATTTGATAATGCAATACTAGAACAAGGAGACTTGGAAAGCATTGCTAATGTTTAACAAACGATGACATCATGGATGAAGAAATTTAAACACTTAGCCCTCATGTTGGGAATTATGGCTGGGTTCCTAGTTCTGATATGTGGGTTTTAATATACTTTTGATGCTATCGTCGTGTACATGTACCGACATGACATGTTGCATTATCACAAGATAATATAGCATCAGTAGTTGTAGCACAAAGAGTTTATCCAACTATCATAGAGACATTTCTCCTTCGTACATTTCCTTGCGAGGGACTAGACACATTTGGTGTGAGCTGCAGCTATTGTTTGTAGGATTTTTCCAATGCAGAGAGCATACGCTTCATCCCTAACTGTGGACATCTTTATCACTTAGACTGCATCGAAGTTTGGGTGATAAGGTTATGATATAGTGTCCTTGCAGCAAGGTGTTTTTATTAATGGTTGGTGGAAATGTGAATTAGTAGGTTAAGACTTAAATGCAAATTTTTTTGCATTTTCACTAAGAATATAAATTCTTTAACATTTTACTATTAACATTATGTCCATGTATATCATAATTGGAAAATGTTGAACAAAAGAAGAAGAGAAAAGAAAAAATAGAATATAAAAAATGATGGTTATATTGAGTAGGAATCCTAGAAAGTAGAATTTACTAATCTTATTGTAGCATTATGTCAAAGAACCAATCAAACTGAATGTTGTGGAAAAAGAAATTAACCACCTAAAAACTAATCCCACAACTAATATAAAGCAAGGAAATAAAGGAGATGGAAAAAAAGAAAAGAAAAGAAAAAGAGGGCCTCATTTAGTATTATTTTCAAATGCTTTTCTACATATCTTTCAAGGCAAAAATTTTAAAAATACTCTCAATTCAATTCTCTAAAAATTAGTATTTTTTTAAAATAAAACCATTTTAAAAGTACTACCATTTTTTATCTTGGTAAAACGTGGTGATAGAAAAACTTAGTGATCTTAACATTTTTTAAGCCAAGTTTCTTTTATTTTTATATTTTGAACATAATCTCTCGTATGAATATATATATATATATATATATATATATATATATATATATATGCTAGTTGAACTTACGCGCATAGCATATAGGGAGTCATTTTGTAGATTCCATTCACGAGTTAAATTTTAATTACCGTATAGTTAACTTTTTAAAATTTATTTAATAATAAAGATATAAGATATACGAATGCATTTATTAAAAATCAATAGTTAAATAATGAGGTGAAAAAAAGCTTTTAAAAAGCAACAAATTTTAAGGAAAAATATTGTAGTGGGCTAATTAAAAAAACCTAACAATATTATTTTAATTGTAGCAAGCGAGAGTAAAAAAAAAATATTCCAAAGAAACAAATAAAAAATGAAATTATAATATTAAAAGTAACACATTTGAAAGAAGTAATTTTAATTTGAATAAATTTATTTTGATATGGTAAACAAAGAAGCAAAAGAAAAAAATCTGGTTAAAAAGTAAAAAAAAGATATATAGTTAAAAAAAAGATATATAGTTTTTTTAAAGGATAAGATTTTTTTTTTAGGGCGTGGAGTATGTGAGAATAAATGGGTGTTTGAAAAAATGGTGGGAACCAGTGGTAAGAACCATTTTTATTGTAGTATGTGAGAATTTGACATTATAGTAAATTTTTTTATTAATATTGTAATATATGAAAGTTTTTTACTATGATTTTATAGTGGAACCACACTCTCTAAGAGGCCATAAGTAGGTTGGGATAATTACCCCTTCCCATAGCAGGGGTAGAAAACCTACTCCAATAAAACATTTTGCACTGTTTTCCCAAGCGGCAAAAAACGAACATGAAGAGATAAGGAAAACGAAAAAACAGAGGAGATACAAGTCCTCGACAGTCGTCCCTCCATCTCGCCTTAAAAAAAAAAAAAAAAAAAAAATTCCCAAATGAGCTTTTCTTCTCCAGCCAGGCCAGCTCTCTTTCTTACTCTTCCTTTTCTCTTTCTCTGCGATTTTTCGTCAATTTTAGTTTCTTCTGACTCTTAAATATGTGGGGTTTTGCAGTGCTTGCAGTTCTCTGGGATGGAAATCCTCGAGCTTGTTCTCACAGCGAGGGCTAGTTTCTTCTTCTGCTCATGTTGGAGGATTTTTGGTTTCTTCTAGAAACAATTCTGCGCACAAGAAATTTTCTATATCATGCTGTTCATCATCTTCAGGTGTTCTTTTCTATCTATAACTTCTCTTAAAAAAAATTTAAATTCATTTTGGGATTGCTGTTTTGTTTATATGTAATGGGTTGTTATCCAATCTGGGTTTTGCTTTCAGTATTTGCGAAAGAGAATTTTAGTGTTTTAGTTGTTTAAAATGTAAAACTAGGTGATAATATTTATGGGTTTTAACAAAATGTGAATCTGGGTAATCCCAATGTCCCATCTTTATTTATTTGGTTATTTTGTTTTCAAAGAATTGAGCTTGTAAGAGAAAAATGTTAGGTAGCTAGGAAAAATTTGATTGAGGAAAAAAAAATTAATGTTCACAAACATTTTAAGGCTAAGGAGAAATGTGGGAACCAATGGCCATGGAAGTTCTGAGTGAAATGGTTTCTGGACACTGGAATGCTGAACTCTCGTAGAACTTTAATTGGTTGGACAAGTTAGTATAACAACTTTGGGATCAGACAGTGCTTAGAATTTCCTTTAGTATCATAGGTTTGCTTCCTTCTAGTCTGTGTTTGGATATCTCATATTTGGGTATTAAATTTCATAAATCAAACTAGTACTACTTACATGTACCCGAAAATGGACATGGGCTAATGTTCTGGCCACAAAGAAGCTGTGAGATAGTATGATTAAGTGAAATGATATACGTGTAAGTTTCATAGAGGCCTCTTTTTCGTGTCCATTGTAAGACTTGTGAAAATTGGAGGAACTATAAATAGTTATTTGTCGTAAATATATATGACTTCAAGGATGTGTTGCTTGAGCTGTACAAAGCTTTAAGCCTGGGATCACCCCAACCCCTTCAGCACCCCCCTCCTCCAACCCTTGCCAACCGGGCTAGCTCCACCGGTTGGTCGTATTAGTACTTGAAATGACATGTTCCAATTTCAAAAGATGACAAGTCGCAATAGCTATGAGTTATGTTTGACTGTTTCATTTTGTTTTCATGTCATTCAGATCCTCTCTTAGTTAAAGCAGCAAGAGGGGAACCCATAAGTCGGCCTCCAGCATGGATGATGCGACAAGCAGGAAGGTATATGGCAGTTTACAGAAAGCTTTCAGAGAAACACCCATCCTTCAGACAGAGATCAGAGACAACTGATCTCATTGTGGAAATTTCTTTGCAGCCTTGGGAGGCTTTCCGTCCTGATGGAGTTATTATTTTCTCGGATATACTTACCCCTCTGCCTGCATTTGGTGTCCCATTTGACATAGACGAAGTTAGGGGTCCCATTATTCAGTCACCAATTATTTCTGAAGAGGGCTTGAAGACTTTGCATCCAATTGACTTGGAAAAACTTCATTTTGTAAGGGAGTCCCTGAAAATATTACGCAGTGAGGTGATGTTTATGTTTTTAGCATGCTTCAAATAGAAAACCAAGTTATTAATTTCTAATTGATTATATACTTTTTTGATAGATCCTTCTGTATATTTTCCCCAATTTATTTAGGTTGGCGATCGTGCTGCTGTTTTGGGTTTTGTTGGAGCACCTTGGACGATAGCTACATATATAGTTGAAGGGGGTATGACTCGCACATATACAACGATAAAGAGAATGTGTCATACTGCACCACATGTATTGAGGGCTCTTCTGTCTCATCTGGCTCAGGCAATAACCAAATACACTGTTTTCCAAGTGGAGTCTGGTGCTCATTGCATACAAATATTTGATTCATGGGGTGGACAACTAACACCCGAGATGTGGGAGCACTGGTCAAAACCTTATATAGAAGAGGTGAGGTTAAAGGCACAGATTATAAATTCTTTTCTTTTGATTCCACAGCATTGGTGCTCATTGACTCGTTTGCTTTGTTGGAAAGTCAAAAATCATTGATTTATTAGTCTTTGTTGTACATTGTTTAATTTTAAATTTTCTTATTTCCAAGCTTCGACTTTGTTGCACATTAGCACTTTATCGTTAGGATATAATAATTACCTTAAACTGCTATCACTCAGTTCTAAAAGCTTTTGCCTACTTATTAAAACAGAACTATAAGATATTGAAATAGTTTGCTGCTATGTTGTCCAACTCGTTTGTGTGTGTGTGTGTGTGTGTGTGTGTTTGGAAGCGTCAGATAGCATTGCATCATGGGTTAATGCTTTTATTTTCTTTCTTGTGTTGGTTGTATATATACTTGCAGATTGTGAGAGTAGTGAGAAAGAAATGCCCCAAAACGCCTCTTGTTCTATACATCAACGGAAATGGTGGCCTTCTTGAGCGAATGAAAGGATCCGGAGTTGATGTCATTGGGCTGGACTGGACAGTTGACATGGCAGATGGAAGGAAACGATTGGGTAACGGAATCAGTGTCCAGGGAAACGTGGACCCTGCTTACTTATTTTCTCCTCTTCCCGCCCTTACTGAAGAAATCCAGAGGTTTGTAATATGAAACTTTCTGATCCAGCTTTCATAATTTGTGAGTAAAGGCATACAGAACGTCTAACTCTTGCTTTGCTTTAGTTATGTTTCTTCATATAGGTTCTGTTCCCATATCTTTCCTTATCTCCAAAACTGAGAGAATTTCTTTGTCAGGGTTGTAAGCTGTGCAGGACCGAGGGGACACATCCTGAACCTAGGACACGGTGTTCTTGTTGGAACTCCTGAAGAAGCTGTTTCACATTTCTTTGACGTTGCAAAGACTTTGAAGTATGATGCGCCTCAAAATCATGCGGTGGAGGAACCGAAACTGGTAGCTTAAGGTTGAGTATTGGTTTCAGCACACCTAAGCATTTTTGTTTATAAATTTCGGCTTTTGGTTCACAGTTAGCACCTTATTCCGGCAATAGGCATGTGCTCACTTTTGCTATTAGCTCGTATGCAGGTAAGAAGTTGACTAAGCCCTGAGGTTCTTTTTTCCATGTTCAAGGGCGAGCATGCTAATTTAATTCATTTTTAGCTGTAACTAATGTTATTTTTGACTAATTTAAGGCGTTTTCTGCTGCCCTCTTGTAGAATTCTCCAAAAAAAAAAAAATGCAAAGATTTGATTTCATATGCGGGTTGGGAGTTCGGCAAAACGGTTTAAGCTCAATAAATAAGTATAATTATTATAGCATAACTCACAGTTTTATTTTATAACATACTTTTGTTTTACACTGTTGAATGTGAGAGCTTTTACCTATGGACAGTTCAAGCTCATAAGTTTGAACTCTTCTTCAGAAGGCAAAGTTAAGATGCTAGTATATAAATTTAATATGCAATCATAATGTTTCATACCATGGACATATTATCCCAAAACATTTTAAATTAGGAAAAACTAGAAAATGTGCCCCCTCTTTAACTTGTATTATTGGATGCTTTTTTTAAAATGGGCCTACACAATACTCCCGATTCAATGCGATAAAAAGTTGATTCACGTCATGAAGGATTTTCATTCGTTAGGAGAACCACTTTGGTAATCGGTGCTCTAGGATGTTGATAAAGTGTTAAATTAAGAAATGGATTCTTCTACTATGTTCGGAGAACTCCCGGGACAGCACTGAGTATCGTAAAATAGATCGTTTGACTCTTGCTTGGAGATATGATGCATTTGCAAATCCTGAGCTTTATAATTGTAAATTGAAACGAAACGAACGTTTTCTTGATACCATTGAAACGCAAAAAATAACTACATTTTCTTCATCCCCTAAGCATTCAAATAGTACGTCGTAAATTCTAGATTATTATTGCTAAAGGGCACTTTCTATTACAAGGAGAACCATCTGGCGGTAAATTTCAAAACGTACAAGCACGGGTAAGAAATACCAATTGGTTTTGGCAAACACAAACAATTACTCACAAGAAATATAAATAACAGGGAAAATTTTGTAGGATAAGGTAGTTTGAAGCTAACCGATTAACCTCTTAGTTTTCCCTTTCTAGCTGGATACTAACATCTCTTATTCTTTGCACAAACACGACACAAAAAAAGATAAAAAACCACAAACATTACAACTAAGCATTATCTTGACTAATTGGGTGCCTTTATGTAACCCACATGGCTAGAATTGGCAACCTTTGTCAAAGTCTTCAACTCATTAGCCACCCAACACCTTGAGCTTGCCCGGTTGTAAAAGTAGCCCAAGCACTTACAATCGGCCGTACACTTGTTTTGACAAGCACTCTCCTTGATTGCTTCTCCGCTTGTGTACTTGCACAAGAAATGATCAACCCCATCAATCTTGTAGTAGTGGAAATCACTTGCCTTACAAGAAGTCAATTTCTGAGGCTGACAACTTTGACTCCAACCCAGAAGCCCTTTCTTTGTTGGGCAAGCCACACATTGGCTGTTCTCACAAAGCCCAAAATTCCCACATCTACTAGGCAATTGGCACTCGTCCTCATCTCTGGGCACGCCTCTATCAAAAAATGAATATGTGACCACAAAAGCCCTCCTTTCCACTTTAGGAATATAAGTATAGAGCTTTATATTCCCATCTATTTCAAGCCTTATATATGTTAAACTGGCATTGTAAAAGGTTCTAGCAATAATGTAAGGGTTAAACCTTAGAAAATAAGCACCAGCCTCGGTGTCCTCAACAAATTCAAATGTCACATTGTTTATGTCGAAAAAATCGGCAGATTTGTAGTAGAGAAGGGGTTTTGGAGAGTTCGTACTATTGTAATAGAGTGACATTGATCCTTTGGGCTCAATTACCAAGCTATAAAGACCATCTTTGTTCTCTTTCTCCGAGAGGCGGCTCACAAGCTTGTTTGGACCCTTAACTCTTAGGGACTGTCCCACCAAGATAGTGTCGGTAGGATAATCAAAGCTTTGCCATAGAAAATTGCCCTTTGAGCCATGAAGGACCATGTTGCCATTTGGAAGCAATTTGAAGCCAACGACACCTTTATTGGCCGTGTTGGATTGCCAAACAACTTTGCCGTCGGCTTCGGCAAGGACTAGGTTTCCGTCGGCTCCGAAGGTGAATGTGGCGTTTTCGCCGACCGGCTTGCCCCGGTTGGCCTCCCAAACCCACCGGAGTGTCGTCCGACGGGTGTAGGTTAGGCCCATCCGGAGGGCGAGGGTGTAGGCATCAGGGGTGGTGTTGTAGAAACATAGCTGAAAGGGGGAGTTGAAGACGTCTAGGACGCGGTAGGATGCACCATACTCAATATCAAGAAAATCTCCAAAGAAGCCGTGATTGACATACTGAAAAGTGGCGTTAGGAGGGACTTTTGCTTGAGTAATACTAGAGGAAATTAGAAAGAGGGAAAGAAGGAGAAGTAGTAATGCTGGTTTTGAGGAAGGAAGCAAAGACATTGTGGTTAACGAAGGGGGAAGATCTGTTTAGTTAAGGTACTTAAGGCTTTGTGTCTGGCTGTCTATTTATAATGTGATTCTCCAATACCAATTTTATTAATGTTAATTCGGTTGATTTTAATTCTAAAATTTTATTTTATTTAATGAGAATTTTAACGCAAAGTTAATAAAACAAAAAAAAAAAAAAAACACTTATCGGTAAAACTATGCTTTGAACTGTCCAGATCTAAATCAAGACGTTTCCAGCCCTCCACATAAAGCTCCTTTGTGTAATGGATATGGAAGGAGATATGGATATGTTTGAAAGAGACATATATATATATATATATATATATATATATATATTATTTTTATGGCTTTGACGTACGGTACTCGTATTCATATAGCTGTTTTACAAATTGCTCCGTTGATTGAAACTTCAGTGGCGGGCGCAACCTTTATTGATTTTTGCGCTCACTTAATGACTATTTAATTCTGTCACCAACATAGAGATACTACATGGACTAAATATTTAAGAGTTTTTTTGTTTTTGAGTACAGTTGATATTCAATAGATTCAAACTTGAATTTGGTTATCTAAC
Source organism: Artocarpus hirsutus (assembly GCA_946598075.1). Classification (NCBI taxonomy): domain Eukaryota; kingdom Viridiplantae; phylum Streptophyta; class Magnoliopsida; order Rosales; family Moraceae; genus Artocarpus; species Artocarpus hirsutus. The sequence goes on along the minus strand of CAMOHE010052317.1, from coordinate 18,386 downwards.
ATTTTTTTAAGATATGAGTTGGTTTCTTTTAAAATTTAAGGCCTATTTATTTTAAGAACTTATCATATTTTTTATATTTTAATTTAAATTTAAGTATAAAAAATCTTTTAGATACGCATTTGTTTTCCTAAAATCTGAATCCTTTGAATATCAAAAATCCAAGTTTTTAGAGTTCTGACTCTATTTAGAGATCGAAACAAAAAAAAAATCTCGAGGCTCAGAATCGACAAAACTTTTAATACTCGGATATCTCTACAACAGCAAAAACTAAAATTCTCTTTCTTATATTTGATAAAAAAATCATAACTTTTTCATTTGTTATTTAATCAAGATAATTCTTTGTTCATTGTGTTCCTAATGAAGAAATGAATAAATTAATATTTATATTGCATATTTTTTATGATCATTAACATTAAGATTTTATTAGATTTGTTGATAAATCAAAAACTATTTTCACTACCTCTCTAAATATAAAATTTAATTTTATTACATACTCAGATTAAAACTTAAATACACATTCAAATGTCAATTCAGATAATAATTTAAATCACTACCTCAAATCCTAATTCAAATCATACTAACTCAAATCAAATCACTAATTCGAATTTATTTACCAAACAGACCCTTAAATTCTTTGAGTATCAACAAATCTAATAAAATCTTAATGTTAATAATCCTAAAAAATATGCAATATGAATCTTAATTTATTCCTTTCTTCATTAGGAACACAATGAAAAAGAATCATTTTAATTATATAACAAATGAAGAAGTTATGATTTTTTTATCAAATATAAGAGAGAGAATTTTAGTTTTTACTGTTGCAGAGATATCTGAGTATTAAAAGTTTTGTCGTTTCTTAGCCGCGAGATTTTTTTTGTTTCGATCTCTAAGGAGAGTTAGAACTCTGAAAACTTGGATTCTTGATATTCAAAGGATTCGATTTTGGAGGAAACAAACGCGTATCCAAAAGATTTTTAATACTCGAATTCAAATTTGAGTGCAAAGAATTCAAAAAGTTCTCGAAACAAACGGGCCCTAATTCAATTGCTTCTCTGTAAATTGCCACACAATAATTTTTGCTAAGTATTAAAAACATTTATATTTTTGTTGGCCAAAACTTTCAAGACTAATCCACCTAAAAAAAATATTAGGTCTGCTAAATCCTAACAATATAATGACAGTATTACGAAAAATAATACAAAAAAAAATTCTCAATTTACGTAGCGACACAAGCTTGTCACGTAGTTATCGCAAATGCAAAATGATCACTCATTGCGTGGACGTTTTCTTTTAATTTTGGGAACGATTTTAAATGCAAATAATCCTTTGTTTAATTGCACTCAACGGCAATTTAATATACATATATACATACATATATATATATATATGTATATATATGTGAGGACCCCATAAAAGATTATAGTGTTGATGTCGGGCTGTGGCAGACAAAGCTTCTTTTTATGTCTAATAAAGTAGTCGAAAACCACTTGAAAAATATCCAACGTATATATACAAGATTTTGTTAGTGAGCCTTTCATCGTGTTTGCTATCATTAAAAATGGAAATTAAATGAATTAACATTTCATATTAGGGGTGCAGCCAGAAAAGTATCCCAAAAGACATAAAAGGAGAACGATTGTTAAATAAATTGGGAAAAAGTCGAATGAAAAATGAAATCTAAAAAAATTCACTAAACGTCACACCACAAGTCTCTGATGTTCCAAAAACTAATTTCAACCTGGTTTAGTATGGCAAAGCTGGTCCTTTTGTTATATCTACTTTAAAAGACAGGCATAATAAGTCAGGTATAACACATTCCATTGCGAGGTAAAATTAATATTTGAATGACGTTCAAGATGAGATAAATTAACTGAAGAGGGGTTTGATATATTGTTCATATTATATTTTTAGTATATTCTATCTATTTTTTTTCTCTAAATTTATGTTATAATGTCTAATATGGCTTAAAGGGCATTTATAACATATTCAATAATCTAACTAAACGCCACACATTACCAAGGTGTTGTTTTCCATCATTTTTACAACAATCAGTTAACGAAATGATTAACTTTGTCACATCGAAAGATAAATTAGTTTAGAAACATTTTAAAGGTCAAGGATCAAAAAATTGTAGGCTTTAATAATGTTTTCGAATTGTATTTAATAAAGGTTGGGAAGGATAATTTTAGTATTTTAAACAATTCATTTGCTTCAGAGGTATCTTAAGTTTGATGTTTTTTTTTTTTTTTTACACATAGTGTGTCTTAGACATTTTCATAATAAAAGAGGGAAAGGTAGCATAGAGGAAAAATTATACTGAGAATTTTTTATGTTGTTGTTGTTGTTGTTTATGATATCCCTCCTTTTCTGAGGGTTCCTCAGTAGGGTGTCAACACAAAGACAATTCTTTATTTTATTTATTTTTTAAAAAGCTATAAAAAACTTGTTTCTTTCTTTAAGTATTAATTTATGGTCGATAAGTGTATTTTCAGTATTAATTTAGCTTTTAAATTAAAATGAACTCCAAATATTCATAATCATAATGTTTGTTCCCAACTCAATTTTCTACTACCTTAATTAACAATAATAGGGCATATCTTAGAGACTTCCTTTTTTTTCCCCTCCTGAGGGGAGCTTATCTTAGAGACTAATGACACATGCATAACTTTCTAAAACTTTAGGGTTAGGGTAGATTTTATTTATTTTATTATTTTTCAAAAGTTAATGCATCAACTGTGCTGCTTTTCTGTTTAAAATTTGGCAAAAGGTGTTGAGGATTAACTTGTAACTTTTTGAAAGTTTAGAGACGAGATATAGGGACTTTTAAACAAAAAAATGCATTTTGGCTGGGCATTAATTGCTCTGCTAGGGTTCTACTATTAAGAAGGAGCTTCGAGTAAGTGTAAGGCGCCGCACCTTCTCTGTTGGGGTCCATCGCTCTGCATCGCCTCCAAGCTAGCTACCGGGACTCGGGCCTGCAAGAGGGGGGGAGGGAGATTGACATCTAGGTTGGGCATGGAGGCGCACCAGGGCAGCAAGGGACCAAACACTTGCCGGGGCGAGTCGAGATGGAGTCCGCCAGAATTCTATGCCGGCATGACTTGAGGGTGGCTTTTGTGGCTAGAAGCAGCGACTCCCATGGTGCTCAACGAGGATCTTGGCGCGAGACATCGACTAGGACCAAAGGCGGTGAGGAATCCATACCGAGGAGGAAGAAGGGGCAAGCTGGAGATGGGAGGGACTTGGCTGCGGCCAGAAGTAGAGGTTTACAGTGGCTGGGGAACTTTGACAGCAAAGGTTTTCGTAGCTATTGAGCTAGCCACACAGGTTTCAAGCTCACGACGAAAGGGGTGGGTGGTAACAGAGGCGAACCGCTGGAGATCAGACCAAGCCACAGATAGTAAGCAAGGGGAGAGATGGCGGTGATGACAATGGACCACCCATGGCCAGGGTGTCTCTTTTTTTTTTTTTTTGTCCTGTGTGTTTATTGTTTCTTTTTGTTTTAATTTGTAATAATAATAATGGAAATGGTTTTCCCATTCCCAGGTTTGTTTAGTGTGGTACACTCACTTCATAGAAGTGGGTATATAGTTATGTTCGGCTAGATTTGTATTTAGTTTATGTTTATATTTTGAAGGAAGTAGACCTAATTGAACGGGTTTGTCAATCGACATGTCATTGTTAAGAGCCTTGGTCTAGCTTTTTGTCTTGAAGCGTCAAGTGGGTATTCTTTTATAGGGTCTCGATGCCTTTCTTTTGTCCCTTCATACTTCATTGTATTTGCTAGTGGATCTAGCTTCAACTGGGGATAATTTTTGTTCTCAATGGACGATATAGACGACTTAATTTATACTATTATTAGTATAAATGAAGTTCCAACTTAAAAAATAATAAAAAAAAAACTTTAGAGACCTTTTTATGTAAAGATCAGGATTAAAATATAACATGATGCATTAGGGTCCAAGAAACCAAAAATAATTTTATCTATGTCTTCTTTTAGAGTAATTTATTTTTCTTTAATGGATATGACTAATTATATCCAATACATTGAAAAACCAAAAAGTTACTGGTCTGTTTTTTCCATGAAAAGGAGTTAAAGTTGTTATTGGGACACATACATGGAAATTTGGTAGGGACCACTTTCTAGCCTTCCAATCAGACGAGAATTTGTTTCTGGGCTGTCTTCCATGTGGATACAGCGGAAAGCAATTATCTTATTGTGTTTTACGTTTTTTTTTTTTTTTTTGATATAGAATATAATAGATTTTTTACACGTTTTGAAATAAACAGTGGGTTTGAAAATATTATGGCAAATAGTAGAAAAAGTCTATCGGAAATTTTTTTTCTTTTTTATCTTATAATAAATAGATTAGTAAAAAAAAAATTTACGAAGAAAATTTTCTATTTACTAAACCACTTTCAAAACGTGCCATTTTCTTTAATACGTTTGAAAAGTGCTATTGGCCGCAATTTCTTCCCGAAAAATTTTACGTGTTTTTTTTTTTTTTATCATTACAATTTAAAATTAGATGTAAGTGGATCAAAATAAGAGAATAATAGGACTAACATTTCAATGCAATTTGTTTTTATTAGTTAGAAATTCTACCATTACAAATAAAGGCGCCCATAGTCTTACCCTTGGTTTTGGCCCCCCTTATTACTGTGGGTGTTACTCTTCGATCAAGAATAAAACTTTTCTTAAAAAAGGCTTTGTTGCTGCTTGTACCCTGATCCCAAAGAAACCAGTTGGCTCTTTATGCACCCATGCATAAGAGTTAGTAAGAACGGTCATCGAAGCCCGCCCGAAAAAATGGAAGGGCTTACTCGAGCGATTCCTCTTGCTGGGGATTGTAGCTAGTTATAGTATCACACGATTCTTTCGTAATCTTCTTTTCACATTCATTCTGAAGCGCCTAGCTATAGGACCTTAAATAAATTATTAATACAATTCTATTTAATTCATTTTGGGTAAGATAGATTAACTGTCACATATGATTAAAAATAGAGCAATGAAGTGTTATACTCTGTTACACTATTTATATGTAACAGAAACATTTATACTATATGTACATGTGTATATTATAACAAAAATATTTCATTAAAAATAATAGAGCTGATTCTAAAACAAAGATCATGTTTGACTTGAAAATAATAGAAAAGGGATAAATGTTTACAAAAGGGTGTAACAGATAGAGATTATTGCTTTGTTTCATTTTCTTTATGATATATACATATCTTTGTAATCATGTAACGCGTGTAAATATTTATTCATAAGTGAATACCATTGTTTTAGTCGTATGATATAAATTTGATGGCTGTAACAAAGTCGGTTGTTGACAAAAAAAAATATAGTATAATTAATAAGTTTCTAATTTAAAGATCTCATTGTATATAATTTAAGTGGGCGACTTGATTGTCACTTTGTTGACATGGTGTTTTTTGAGATTTTTGACAACTTTCCATAATTGTACAGGTCAATGTTTCTATTCTCCATGGACAGATTAAGTTAATTTTAGCTAGTGCATGTTTCTTGATTCGTTGCGACGTGTTACAAGCTTATCCGTTTTAACACACTGGAACACACGTGGAAAGTTTTTCTGTTCTAATCAGGTTTGTCAACTTGAAATATTTAAGGCAAGTTCAATTGGCAAATATGCGTGTGTGTGTTTTAGGCTGAGCGCCTTCCTTTGCTTCCAAGTTTTATCGTCTCTAAAAGGTCAAGTTTGTGTTTAGGAAACTTCTTGGTTTGAGTTATTGATTCTTTCTATCAATAGCAGTTTGTGTATGTCATTTTTTGAAGCTTTTATGTTGCTTATTCGGATTGATATTATGCAGACCAAGGAGATCCGAATTTCTTGTTTGGCTGCAGATTTTGTGCATACTTTTCAGATTTAGCTCATCTGTTAAGACAAGTCTATGCTAAGAATCTAGCATCCAACCACGCTTGTTTTTGTTCTCAGAATTTTTGAAAATGTTTTT
>CAMOHE010052317.1:0-11580 GCA_946598075.1 Artocarpus hirsutus | reverse complement strand
ATTCTTTCTATCAATAGCAGTTTGTGTATGTCATTTTTTGAAGCTTTTATGTTGCTTATTCGGATTGATATTATGCAGACCAAGGAGATCCGAATTTCTTGTCTGGCTGCAGATTTTGTGCATACTTTTCAGATTTAGCTCATCTGTTAAGACAAGTCTATGCTAAGAATCTAGCATCCAACCACGCTTGTTTTTGTTCTCAGAATTTTTGAAAATGTTTTTGTATATTTTTTGAGGCAAAAATTTTAAAAATACTCCCAGCATAATTCCTAAAAAATTCTCATTTTCTAAGATAAAAACATTTTTCACTTATTTTGAAAACAATATCAAATGGCAATGTTCTTGGTTTTTCAAAATGTTTTTCAAGAAAATATACACAACGTGGTATAGAGTGCAGAACGTTTCTAACAAAATTTTTCGTAAAAATTTTGTAAAACAAGGCGCTATAGAGTACATTAATTTAATGCTTAATATATATATATTTAAATAATTTATGCTTTCCCGGTTGAAGCAAGAAGATCAAAAACCATCTATGGGAATTGTTCTCTACATGAAACCATCATCTTCCTTAGTCTTTGACATCGATCAGATGAACGTGTAGGCGTGGAATGGAATTAGGGTTTCTAAGAGATCACTTACCTACTTTCATCTCCTACTAATCTTAACGCATGAGCAAAGTGGGACTGAGAATAAAGAACACTCATTCTCTCTCTTTTGCTCTCTACATGCCTACCTTAAGGCTCTTTAGCAAAGTTTTTGCAAAGTTTTATAGTTTAAGGATACTAATAGTTGCCTTTTTAAGTTTTAGGGACAAAATAATGCTAGTGACATGGTTCACGAGTATTTTTAAATGCAATTCTAAATATTGTTTACATGGGACCACATTCCTTTAAATTTTAATGGGGATTGGTTGCAAGTTGATACTATTAATGTTTGTATAATGTCTGTATGTCGGTTGCAAATTGCATGTTGACCGCGTCGAAACATCTTTCTAGCTATGCGTTTCTTCTGACGGATTTGTGACACCTCTTTGACGTTAATACACATTTTTACAAACACCTAATTTCTTTTTCCGACTCGCTGATTGCTGTCGGAAAATCTCCCTTTTTCACTGTGGGTTTTGTTTTACATATTAGGCGAAGGTTTTTTTGTCAAACGTTGTTAAATAGATATCATCGAATTTCCTATTTTTAGTAGTGTAGAATATGCAGAACAAACAACAAACATACTAAATAGCAATGAAAAAAAAAAAAAAAAAATCCGAGGGTTGTGGTGTAGTGGCTTAGAGACGTCGGCCAAAGCTTCCACATGCTCCCAACGCAGGTTGGATTCTTTGTTCGACTCACTTGTATCATGGTTTCTATTGGTATACTAGGAGCTGAGATTGGGTCTTTGGAACCTTGTTGTGAACACCAGAGACCTTTCAGGTCTCGCGTGTAGAAACTTGGTAGACTCTTTTTACTCCTTGATGGTCCCTAGGATTGCTAATGTGCCAAAGGGGATGGAGACATAAGGTGCACCATTTTATCCCTTTTTTAAGAAGAAAAAAAAATCATGAATCTTTTCAAAAAAATGATAAACGTAACATAAGGTTGGCTATAGTTGAGACTTCATAACTCAGATAGCGAACAAATTTGTACAATGTAACTAACTATTTTAGACAAAAAAATTTTTTATATAACTAACATATTTGTACAATGTAAATTTACTTACAAGTTTTCTCAATACAACTGAATTGTGCATCGCACATGCTCGCCCTTGCCATTAATAACGAACAGTTTGATTTTTTTTTTTCCCTTCCTTTTCTTGTGTGTAATTTTGGATATTCGAGGGATCGATTAAGAAAATGTGAAGTTTTTTCAGCTATGTTTTCTTGCGTCATGTGTTTTTCCCTTAATTTTTGGTTTTACCACATGTACCTTCTTCTTCAATTCACTTTTTTTTTTTTTTCCTTTGAATTTGTTTCAACTTTTGAGAATTTTAATATCATAGGAGTTGAAATACATTGAACCGTGGACAAAAAAGCTCAATGTGTGGACCCTCCGAGATAGTAAGCTGCAGCCGCCTCACTGGACCCTCCACCGAAGATGCCATTCTCTAAACAGCCGGGCCATGCAAGGCCACATGCAATTTTATATTTATATATATGTATATATATTTTTATTTATATATCCTGTCCAGGGATGAGTCTATTGTGACGGCTTTGTACAAGTCAAAATATGGAGCAAAACCCACAATCGGTCTGCTCTTGGTTGGGCCCTGAAAATGTTATAATGCCAGACTTCAATTTGATCCAAAAAAACTCTATCTAGATAGTAATTTTAAGGTTACATTGTGTAATTTTTACAAGTAATTTATCTCCTTATTCGGCCGGCTAATTGCACGTGACTTGGTGCTGTATGCTAAAATTATGTTGTATCAACTTGCATGGTGATGCCATTATTAAGGAACTTGCATGACGACATATCTCTAGATCAGAAAAACCTTAATTGAAGACGAAATCAATGATTCACGAAAAGTAGAAGATGACCAAATTAACAAATAATATTGAAGTGCTCCCAACTGAATAAATAATTATGTGTAACATCCTACGTGGGTTTAATAGTTTTTAATAAATAAAATAAAGATAAAAAAATATAATTAAAACATCAAAAAAAATTTGCCCGAGACTTAAATGATAACTCTCAAAACAGAGTAAAAATATAAACAATAATTGAACCATAGTTTAATGTAGCACCTTAAATATAATAATATAAAATTATCGTCATCATCATCATTCCAACCCTCAACACAGTCTTAATACAGTATCAGAAAGCAACAAATGATACTTACATTTCCATGAAGAACATTCTTAACAAATGATACAATTTTCATTGTAATACAGTTATATAGCTTTCTCAACTATGTATTTTGTCATTACCTCACACATTGTGAGTCCTGAAAAGATGAAAATATGAGGGAATGAGCGATAACATGTTTAGTAAGGAAAACCATTACTCACCTTTAGGTTTTTACCATTACCATATTGAAACATGCATGGTTGGTTAGCTCTCAATATTAAGCAATAATATTATCATGTTTAATTCTGGTGGATACATTATGATCATTCTTATCAAGTTTTATACATATACATATACATACATACTTATTCAGGATTCAATTAAGCTTATCTATATCCACTATGCAATTACTCAACTCAACGAAACCCAAGTATGTGCGCTTAACCATCCTAAAATCATTCCAAGGGTGTTCTAGTGAGGGGATATCAAATCCTAGATCCTCATCAAGTTAATTCTTGTATAGTTTATTCTAGGATTTTCAACCCAAGGGAGCATCAACACCCCCCCTATTTTACCTTTGAGGGTATTCGTGCTCAAGGACGTAACCGCCGCCCTCTTTACATCTTACCATTCCTCTATAATCATTCGTTATTTACAGAGTCAGTTTTTCCTAACCAGGCTTCTCAATTTACAACACATATGTCAAATCAATATATTTCTCGTTGTACAATATAGGACGTGTTTATGTCATAGTTTCATATATGATACTCAAATAATTGCAGTTCAACATACATATATATATATATATTTTGTAGTAAAACAACCAATTTTAATTCTATAGAAACCTCACAAAAGATGAGTAATAGAATCCCTACCTCTTAACGAATAACATGCCAATAACTTCCAGCTCACAATACCAAGCTCACAATGTAAGTTTCAAGTACTCCGTCATCCTACGACGCATAAAATAACAATACTTTAACTAAATTTCTAATCCATAATCATACTAATTTACCATTTATTCTTATTAGTGTGTCATAATCATTTATTTGAGATCCTTGTAACATTTTGTAACACAAAACAATGAAAAATAAGTGTGTTTGGAATGCCTGATTGACCTTCCAATCAACTGTTTTTGGCCTTTCAAATAAGACTGCTATTTCTAGACCCTTTGCTGGCCTGTCAGTCTCAAAGTTTGGCCTACCAATATTGTTCATCAGCCTGCCGAACTTCTAGTTTGGCTTGTCGAACTAACAGTGTTCAGCTTGCCGATTCATGGTGTTCGACCTGTTGAACCTACCGTCAGGTCTGGCCTGTTGATTGAAAAGATCGACCTGCTGATAGTACAACTTTTGAAAATCAAATTCTCAAGTTTCAAAGGTTTCAAACTTTAATACTAAATTCGCCCATTTTTAACAATTTTTAGGGTATGGAAAATGCATAAAACTATGGATTAGCACTTTTAAACACATATAGATCATTCTTTTCAAAATTTTCATGTTCAACAAACAAATCTAAACCAAAAATCAAAACTCTTCAAAAATAACTTAAAAACTCATTTTGAACAAAGATCTATATAAATCAAGCTTTAAAAACATTGTATAATTACCCACGTACACTCAAGGACACATTTCTTTCAATTCTCATGCCAAAACACAAATTAAAATCAAGGTTTTTAGTTTAGAAAACCTTACCTCAAGCTTAAAGAAAATAGTGATTTTGTTTGCAAAAATCCTTGATCTTGTTTTGTGATCTTGGTAGATCCACGAAAATAACTTCAGATTTCCTCTTTTAATCACTTTGAAGCTAGGTTGATGATCTTGATTTTGAAGAAATCAAAGAGAAAAGAAGAGAGAAAATGGAAAGGAAAAGAGAGAAAAAGAAAGAGAAAAAGAGAGAGTGTCGGTGTAAGAGGAAAAAAGAAATAAGAAGAAAAAGATTGGCAAGGGAAATGAGTCTCCTTCGAAGACTTTGGCCATATAATGCTAAAATGGTAATTTCGTAATTATTTAGAAGTTCTAAGAGCATGTCGGTAAATATATAAAATAAGTATAAGAAATTTTTAGAAAAATTTAAAAATAGATTTTAGATGAGAAAAATTTTAATTGACACACTAATAATTAATTTAATTATCATAAAACCTGTTAAAAAAATAACCGGTATTACATTATGGAAGGGAAACTAATTGGTTAGAACCCAAAAAAGATTGTACTAAATTTCAAGCAAAGAAAGAGAGACAGAGTAATCATTATTCTAGCCAAAAAAAAAAAAAGAAGAAAAAAGTAAAAATTATTGAACTAGAATTAGAAAGATAGGGTTTGCCGGACCCATTATATATTGTTATTATTATGCTCTATATACGACTTTCTGATATAAATCGGATAAAAAATTCAAATTTTCTACTATGAGAGAGAGTAATTATTCTACAAGCAAATAAAAAAAGTCGATTTTATAGAACTAAAATAAGAAAGATCGATTGATTGAACACTGAATTCCTATAATCAACAATATCGACTAGGAATCTAGAAACTTATTGACCGAACACATACGTTCAATTTATGCTGATATATGTAAACCAAGATGAATTTGCAAGTTTGCAAACATTGATACTTAAGTGTGATCTTGCTCGTTCCGTTATAGGATGTTAGTGGATCCTTCCTTTGTTATGGATATATATGCATACTAAAAAAAACAAAAAAATTCTCGAGACATGATTATTGCACCACAATTAACGAGAAGTAAGTTTTATTTTTAACTTTCTATCTATTATTACTAAATTCACTTTCTATTAGTAATGAAATGACGCTGGACACCATCGTGCCTCCTACTCCACATATATATAAAGGCGATGGCTCATTTGAGATGATAGTGATCCTTCTTTTATTATTAATATTGAAAAAATACTTAGGCCCTATCGCACCACAATTATTAAAAAATAAGCACTGTACTATGATTAAAATCCACTTCCCGTTAGTAATGTAGAGTGTTGGGTATCATGGTGATTGCTTTACTTGTTAAAACTTCTTGGCTGAGTAGCTAATCAATCCAGAGGCTTCGCAAACTGATGATCAGTTGAGTGTTGTGGGATTTTTTGTGCTAAAAAGTCATGGATATATCTTATGGTTTGAAAATAATTATAATTAAATCTATATTAGCTTACAAACACTATAAAATTATGCATTAATGCAACTTTTTAGGTCATTAATAGTGCTAGTCTCTGAACTTTAAGCATACAATTTGATCTTGAACTTTTAATTTTGACATGTTACTCCTTAAATTTTTGTTTCATAGGCCAGTTTTAGTCCATGATACTAAAATTGATAAACAATTTTTAAAAGTTTTATAAATAGCAGCAGCAAGTATAAAATATTATAATTCTTAATGGATTCTAACAGTCGTGAAGAGAACATTATATATATATACATATATATATATATATATATGTATATATGTAAAATTATATCTATCTTTGTAAAGTTTCAAGTTATCAAGTAATGACCACATAATTAACATTGTTAAATGTTAGAGATTTATTGTCACTTTTAGTTAGGGACCAAAATTGCAAAAAAAAAAAAAAAAAAAAAAAGAAGTAAATATTCAGGTGGTAGTTTATCAAAATTAAACAAACAGAGACTAAATTGCAAAAATATTGAAATTTCAGGAACTAAAAATGTTATTAAACCAAAATTTTAATATTTGAAAACTGTCCTGATAGTTGATGTAATAAGTAGTAGGGTACATATAAATATGTACTTAAATTTTTTTAAGGGTTACTTACCTTTCTATACATTGTATTTTATACATTATATTTTAGATTTATTCAAATATTATATCTTCAGATTTAAGTCTCGTCGGACGTGTACCTTCAATTTTGATTTAATGCATAAATTTATACCTATTAATCTTCAATTTTCACTTAAGAAACTGCACAAAATACTCTCTAATTAAAGAACAATAAAACTTTAAAAGTTTTGAAAAACTTTATACTAAGGTTTTTGACTTAAAAAAGATATAAAATACCCTCAAAATTAGGTGTTTTATGTGTTTTTGTTTTCTTCTTGTTTCTTAAAAGTCTTATTTTTTTTTTTACTTAAAGATAATTTAGTCATTTTAAAGATAAAAAATCAACTATTGACTAAAGTAAAGTATAGCTTTGCATATTTAATATAATTTAAACATATATATTTTATAAGATAAAAAATCAAAAGTATAGTTTTTGAATTAACCTAAAACAAAAGGTAAAAGAGATAAAAATCTTTTTTTTTTTAAATTTAGGGACAGACCCATTCTTAAAGTCTACAATCACTATATTCAACAAACTAACCCTTTCTTTTTAGAAGTTCTAGGGTGAATAACGTTATGATTGCTAGTCGTTCCAATAGACAGCGTCAATGGAAGAATATGCTTTAATAACATTAATGGTGGGGAAAGAGCTAAAGGAAGATATAAATTAAGAGTAGAAAAGAATGGCCTGTGAGTAGCCGTAGATCCAGAAAATAACTAAAAATATAATGTTATATAAATATTGTTGGTCCATGGTCCAAATATCATAATGATTTATTTTCATTTACTTTTACATAAAAGAAGAAATAATCAATACTTAACTAAGGTACTATCATTTTATTTTCAAACTCCAGTGAAATTTGATAACTTATTCTTTAAAACAATTGTGATATAACTTTTTACTTGTCTCCAACTTCTTTGTGATATAACTTTTTGCGAAGCTCTATAGCAATTGTGATACAACAATTGTGTAGAATTTTTTTCTCCGCCGGTGGAGTACAATTAAAAGGTTGGTGTTAGATCTTAATGAAGGTCTACATGCTCTCTCATACACTTGATTGTAAATTAAAATAGACAAAAAATAATTAAAAAATAATACAAATGATTTTTTTTCTAGAAAATTAAAATCGAAAAAAAGAAAGCAAAATCTGTTGTGCACGTAACCATGGCGCCGCCCCCTCCCCCCGTATTGGTCTAGCCCCGTCACACCCAACCACCTAGCCACTGTTATGCACAGCCACCGAGGATCCAACCTCCGCCAACCTATCATTAACAAGACCCATGAAAAAGTATTGGGAAATTTGTTATAGGACATACATATTGAAAATTTTCAGCAAAACCATAAAAAAAGCTGCAAAACTGTCATAAGTTTTGTTTATCTATAGCATTCTCTTAATCTCACGTTCTTCGCTGGCTGCGCTGCGACCCGCTTCAATATTCGTCAATGCCTCATCATTCTCACGGCTTTCAAGCGTCTGCCGCAGAAGCAACTTCAAGGCTTCAATGGCTTCCGAGTTCGACTCCAAATCTCTCGACGACGACGATGAAGATTCTGGGCTTCGGACTTGGGCTTGGTCTTGTTCGACAATGGTCGCTGGAGTCGATGATGACGATGAAGATTCTAGGCCTCCGACTTGGGCTTGGTCTTGTTCGACAATGGTCGCCGAAGTTCCCGCTCGGCGGTCAAGTGGTTGGATTGAAGGACAATGGCAGCTTTGGTGGGGTGGTTCAAGTGTCTGGGCTAGGGGATTTTGGGGATTTTTGAGGGTGGGAAGGAAACAAAATTGAGAAGAGGAAGATCGACGATGAGGAAGAAGACGATAATGGCGGCGTCAGAGCTCGGGACCACTCAGCAGCGATTTCTCTGATAGGCCATGGAGGGGGAGAGAGAGATTGGGTAGATTGAGATGTGAGAGAGAGGGAAAAAAAGGAATAATAGGATTAAATCAAACGAGAAAAAAAGTTTAGAAAGATGAAGGTGAAATAATTATTGAATTTGTCAAATTGGTTTCAAAATTTAGATTCCACCGATTTGTAGTTTTTTTTTTTTTTTCACTGATTCGGAGAGATTTCTTTTTTTTTTTAATTCATGAAGAAGATGAATATGCAATCCCCAACATCCAAGAGTATCAGCTCTTTAATAGGCTGTACCTTTTGCAGCTGTTATATCGTCATTGAACGGTCTTTATACTGTACTCCACCAGTGGGGCCGTTTTAGTTTTCCCCTAACTTTCTGTACATCATATGAAAAGTAGAGAAAGACAAAAAGGATTTTTCTGTTCGGGCAGTCCTATATAATCTTCTGGGTTATAACTCTATCCTAACAAAATAAGAAGATCTAATCTAAAAATATACTATATATTAGATTAAAGTTTATAATTTTATAAGTAGTGAAGTTATATTCTTATAAAGATAAAAAAGATTTTTCTTTTCTATAAATCACCTGTTTATTCTCATTGTCATTGTGTCTTTGACTGAGAAATCAAAAATTATTTAACTAAAATTTATCGATCATGAATTCAAAGTATTGATAAAAAAAACACACTTTTGAAATAGGGAAGTCTACGGTAGAGAACAAATTTATACTCCATCGGCAAAGAATGACTCAAAGGTTAAAATTTCATCTTAGCGTGGGTGTATCCAGATTCTTCCATACCCAATTATAATTCTTATACACTTAAAAATTAATAAAAAACCATTATTTCAATGACAAAGGTGGGCTCAGGCTCGGGCTCGGTAGTGCTGCTGCTGGGGGCAGCTTGTTCTTCGACAGGAGTTTCTTGGTAGAAGGGGTGGCCTACCGGACATCTATGAATTCTACGATGAAGTTAGCCAAGGCTTATGCCTTTATGGCCATTCGGGGCACAAAGTGTATGTTGTACTGTCTGAGCTCAACTGACCACTTAGTTGTATATCTAGATATTTTTGGAGTTTGGAGGACCTGGTGTAAGGGATATTTAGTCAGGACTTGAATGGTGTACCTTTGGAAGTAAGGTCAGAGCTTTCGAGCAAAGGTGATGAGTGCAAATGCCAACTTTTCCAATAGAGGGTATCGCTTCTTGGTGCCCTGAGATGCTTTGTTGGTATAGTAGACCAACTTCTAGACACTGTCTTTTTCTCGGACGATGACTGAGCTTACGGCTTTCTTAGAAACAGCTAGGTAGGCATAGAGTGCCTCTCTTGGTAAAGGTTTGGATAGGAGCGAGGGTGTGGCCATGTATTTCTTAAGGTTCTGGAATGCTTCCTTCACACTACCTGCTCCACTTAAACCTCCCTTTGAGTGCTTGGAAAAAAGGTTGGCACTTGTCCGTAGACTGGGAGACAAACCTGGACAGGGCTGTTACCCTGCTGTTAGCTTTTGTACTTCTTGGATAGTGCGGGGAGAATGCATATCTATCACTGCCTAGGCCTTGGCAGGATTGACCTCAATACCGCAGTAGTTCACCATGAATCCTAGGAACTTGCCGGATTCAACTCTGAACGTGTATTTAGCCATGTCGTGCTTCATCCTGTATTCCCAGGGATGTCGAAGCTTTCTCGGAGATCGTTAATATGGTTCGTTGCTTGGATAAATTTGACAAGCATGTTGTCAATGTACACCTTTATAGTTTTCCCGATCAACTAAGCAAACATTCTATTCATAAGGCGTAGGTAGGTGGTGTTGAAAAAATAATACGCAGCGGAATTTTAAAAATTTTAAAACAGAGTATTTTTCAAAACATGAGTTTGACATGCTATATGTATAAATTAACCTGATCTTACTAACCTCTTACTCGTTGAAAAGCTCCCGAAGTCTGTGTAGAGAAGTAACGTTCCAGAAGAGCCTCAACCAACTGGTCTTCTTTGTTATTCTTTATCCACGATCGGAGTGAGTGTGGGCTCACACGTACAGCTCTTTCTCAAGGTGACTCTCCTTCCAATCAATTGAGAGAACCCAAAGCTAGTGTTCGTGATTTGTGAACAAGAGCTCTCAGGGATTCAGATTCTCACTAGTAGAGTATCACTCTTAATCTCACTATTGATCTCTTAATAACTCATTAGACTTACTCCCTATTTATAGAGGTTGAGTCTAGGGTCATTCCTTATCAGATAGGGTCTCAAAAATTCAAAACAGAATCAAATTCGGGTCAATATCGGATAAGATACGCGTGAAAACGCGCGATTTTTAATTCGCGCATAGGCAGGCTGAACTTTTTCATAGGCAGGCCGAACTTTAAGTTTGGCATGCTGAACTGTCGAAATAAAAAATCACGCGAATCTTTTATTTTCCACCCGAGATTATATAGGATAAAGCTCAGTTTTAATTCAAATAACCCAATAGAGAAAGTTATCTAATTAAAACAACTTTATCTAGATAATCTCTAAGAAAATAAATAGATTCCTAATAATTCTACAAGTTTATCTTGATTTAATTTATCTAAAATTAAATCAACCGATAAACAGACAAGAATTATCTGACCCCAATAATTCAACAAGTTTATCTTGAATTAATTTTGTTCACAAAATCAATTCAACTGACAAACAGACATGAATTGTTTGATTCTTTCAAATTTTCAACCAATCTAATAAATTGACATAAGTCACCAATTATTATCAACTCCAACACTATTCCACTAAAAGCTTGGAGTTGCACTCTCCAACTCTATAGAATTACGAAGCCCGTATAGCTAAGTCTCCATGACATATCATAGTGTATCGGATCCCCATAGGATTATCCATAATCGGCTTAAGGACAAGCTATGTCTTACCTTCCCGATTATTTTTATCTTACGTTCCATTATCTCACCATTGTAAAACTTACCATCCAAAGACAGTATACCATTCGATTACACCTATGTATCCAAATGGTTGAGCACTCCAGTTTTCCAATTACAAGATAACGCATATAAGAGGATATCACTACTCCTAAAGAGGAGCTATGGATTCCATATCTATGAATAACAGGTCTACGTCATCAAGAGTCATGCCTCCAACGTACCGGCATGCATACCACTATTGAGATGTGGGTGTCACCCTT
>CAMOHE010052315.1:7009-27720 GCA_946598075.1 Artocarpus hirsutus | reverse complement strand
GCACAGGACTGTGTGCAACAGTACACTATTTTCAAATCAAATTGCTTTGTTAAAATTTAAATTAACAATTATAAACAATTTAGAATAATTAAAAATCATCAAAAGAGTAAATTAACACAAGGTTTCTAAATTTTCACAAAATAATCAAATTAAGTTTAAAACACTCATCATGGCACACTAATTCACCATTTTACACTCTAATACTTTTTAATCAACTTCGGGGTGTTACAATTAAATACATATATAATTTTACAATTAACTCTATTTCAGCTAATACAACGTCGCCGGCGGAGTACTAATGACTCATCTGTTTATTGGTAATGGCACGGCTGCTTTTTTATAAGGTGAATATATATAGATGTTAAATAATGGCAATGAATTCGACAGCATGATCATTATATATATTTTTTTGTTGGAATTACTTGCATAATAATGCACATGATAGTTAAGTTGGATAAAAAAAGTATAAACCGGCCGTTATTTAATGACTAGCTGATATAAGGTGAATATATGTAGACATTAAACCAATGGCAATGAATTCGACAGCATGATCAGTATATTGTCTTTTTTTGTTGGAATTACTTGCATAATAATGCACATGATAGCTAAGTTGGATAAAAAGAGAGTATAAATCGACCATTATTTAATGACAAGCTGACGATTTTTCATCAATTTATAGTTGTTCTTGGTTCCTGTCAACTTAGCTGACGGTTAAAATTATAACTTTTTAGACGTATAGAAAAAAAAAAAAAAAACCCAAAAAAAAGTCAAACTTAGTTGAACGCAAAAATATTTCTTCCTTCAACAATATAATAGCAGCGGTTATGTGAAACTAAAGGAACCCAACCATGTCAAAGCAACGTCATTCAATGGCAAGCTCATTATATATATACATATACATATATACATACATATATGTATATATATAGCCAAGTTGTGAGCTACCAAACGGCGGACAACTTTGTACATAGAGAGAGAGGAAATCAAGCTAATTAAAGGAGAAGAATAATAAAGAAAAATGAGAACATTCTTCTTTATGTCGTTGAGCCTGCAATTGTGCTTCTTGATGAGTGTTTGTAGTGCACATGATCCAACTGATGGATTCACTCTCGTTCCATTAACAGCAAAGAACTTTAGGAATGATAAACCCTACAATGAACCTCTCAACAAACGCTACAGCTACAAAAATGGCATTAGAAGGTTTTGGATCTACAACCATGACAGGCCTTTTAAGCCATCCAGTACCACCAGACCACGTTCTGAACTACGCATCAAGGTAACTCTCCCTCTCTTTCTCTCTCTCTCTTCTCTTCAGTATAGTTTTACAAAAGAGTAATTAGCACATTAGTCCTTGACTTTTTAGGTTTTTGACAAGCTGGTCCCTATCTTATAATTTTGGCCAATCACTCCCTAATCTCTAGATTTACAAGCTTTTTTTTTTGGGCTTAGAAAGATTGAGTAGCAAATTTAAGGGAATGATTTGCCAAAAGTTTAAATATCGAGACTTATTTTCTAGAAACTTTAAAAATGAGGATGACCTGTTTAGAACAATGTGCAATATTTTAAATCATTTGTAAATTTTATCATGACTATGTTATATGTCAAAATTCTTCCTTCTTTAAAAACTACATTTTATGTTTCACGTCAATTTGTATTACAGGGTCACAACTACTCTTCCGGAGTATGGCAATTTGAAGGCAACGCTTTCGTGCCTAAAGGTACCTCTGGGGTTACCATAGTACAAATCCACGGTGCGGCTAAGGGAGCTACGACATTGCAACTAAGGATTTACAATGACGCTGGCAAGGGCGACATGAGATACTACAAATACGATCTTGTAGCTAGTGATCTATACGACAAGTGGTTCAGAGTGAACATAATCCACAATGTTGATGAAGGAAAGATAAAGGTTTTCATTGATGGAGTCAAGAAGTTTGTTGTGAAAGATAAAGGACCAGGAGACCTTTACTTCAAATTTGGTGTCTATGCTGCCCCAGCTAATTCTAGTAATTATATGGAATCGAGGTGGAGAGATATTAAGCTTTACAAGAAGTGAATGTGAAATTATGTGTATGAATTTTCCGTTTTAGTAAGTACAATGCTGGTATTGATTTAGCTATGTATGTTAGATTAGTTTATTATATATTGAAGTACTTTGCTATACACTTGTCTTTATATGAGGCAAGTATAATTTGATTGCTTTTTTGTTTATGGAATATTTATCTTCTTATGCCCCTTGTTTTAGATTAATTTAAAAACTATAATTCAAGTTTTTATTCTCATCAAATATATACCTTCAGATTTAATCTAATGCACAAATCTATATCTTAACTCAATCAATAGTTGATCTTGACCTTTAGAATGAACAAATTATCCTTAAATAAAAGAGAAAAAACTAAAAATTTCAAAAAAAAATGAAGAAAACAAAAACAAAAACACACAAAAGGCATATTCTTAAAGTTTTCTTATTTTTTAATTTGAGGGTATTTTAGACAATTTTTTAGGACAAAACCTAAGATTGATGAGAAAAAGATATATATTTGTGTATTAAATCTAAGTTAAAGGTTCCTAAAAAAATCTAAATTAAAGGTATACATGAGAAAAAAATCAAAACTAAAACATTTCAAAAAACCTAAAATACAAGGTATAAAAATAAATAAATAACCCTTTCTTTAACACATGTAACTTTATACACACATTACTACGAACTGGGCCTTCAACCATTGTCAAAAACTTTCAGGATGGTTAAAAAATTGTCGTGAAAATCTCCCTCGTAATACCAAATTGAGTTTTCACACCCATTTTTTACTATCATGGAACATCCTTTTAGGTGCCAAATTTAGGTGTTTGGTGGGCCTTTATCATGACGATTTTTACAAAAAACCACCGTAAAAATATAGCTCTTACACGATAGTGTTTTTGTAAAAAAAATGTCATGGAAGATTACATTACACAACAGTATTTGCAAAAACCATTGTGTAAATATGACATATTTGAATCTTACATGATGGTTTTTGGAAAAAACCATCATGTAAGGTTACGTTTCTACAACCGTTTTTTTTAAAAACTATCGTGAAAAATTAGTTGTGCATAAAAAAGTAGATTGAATTTTTTATTTCCAACAAGATGGCCAGTTCTGTGTGTTATCCATTACTATAAGGCCGTGATCGTGAAAAAAAAATAGATGTATATTGAAATTATAAGGTCTTTACAAAATCATTTACATCTGAACTATTTTACATACTCTTTATCTACTATTTCCAACTAAATTTAACATACCTATTTACAAATTGCACCCACTCAATTCTAACTTCATTTATATCTGTATGTATATAAAATTTCATTTTTGCTAGGGCTTGTATACCATTATTAATTATATCTTGCATGATACATAGAATAAAAAAAAAAACCACATTTCTACATTTCCTTGTTGTTTTAGACATTTACGTTTGGAATATAGTATTTTGCTCGGTCGCAATGTTACATCACTTTCCTTCTTGAAATTTCCAGTCATTGAGCACCCTAACAACGGGTCATGATTAAAATGAATTAATAAAAACAATTATATAAAACTTAACATAGTTAATTTTATAAGAAAAATTAATGCTTACAATCTTGTGAGTGGTATGAAATCATCACCTAGTGGGTGTCTGAAGGGATCAAACCAATATATTTCATCCTCTTATAGAGAAACAAGTGCTAACATCTAATGTTCTCCAATATTGTATGGCACGAAGAATAAGTTCCCCCTCAATCTTGAGCTAATATGTGGAGGAGTGATATGGTGCACACTTTAACATCACTCTATGGGTCTCTTGCAACACTTGAAACAGTGACTGGATATATGAAGCCAAAATTGTGTGCCTTATCTTGAAGTTCACAATATTCCACCAAAAAACTACAAAGAAAAACAATGCACTCAATTATTTTAAAACATCTTACAACTCTACTTAGATTTAAAAAAGTAAAAATTAAGGATAGAGCTATGACTTGAAGTATACCATTATATAGTTTGCCCCTATTTTATCAAAGGTGATGAAGTTGTAAATGTTTCATATCCCACATAAATAGGCAATTCATTACCAGTGATTATTTCTAGTATCGACTACTAAACCATCAACCCATGGCACATGAAATATTGTGCATATAAAGCCAATTGTGTAAATTTTGGAGGTACTAAAGAGAAGTTAAATGCAGACAATGGCTTATTCGCAATGGGTTGTTTCTCAACTGGTCGTTCTTGTTCTATCTCAGGTTGTGCTTGTCTTACTTTTGTAAGATTTTTCCTTTTTTGGTGTTACTCTTGAGAAATGTGGCTATGTGCTTGACTCATCTTCATCATTGCAACAACTTCAATGAACCTTTTTGGCCATGCTATGAAGCTTCCGACGGCTTCCCAACAATGGTTGATTCAAATGTTAAAACAAGCAGTTAAGCTATTCTAACTCTAGTGGTAATGATGTTAATGGGCACATTTTAGTCCCCTAAATGTTTTTCATGGATTGTATCAGTTGGAAGACTCCCTATCCATGCCTTCCCAAGCACAACAAATGTACACTTACCATCAATTCTATCGTTAAGAAAGAGCCTACATTCTTGATATTGTTCGAGCTCTTGATGATGAGGTGACAATTAGACTTCTGGAGCTGGTGGAGCTTCTGGTACATTGTCAAGATGCTTACAGCTAGCCTTGAAGCTGTTGTGTTATGAGATGCTCTCATATTTCGGTTTGCCACATCCTTGGGAAATGAACTCAATCACAAGACCTTACAATTCTTTCAATTTCTATTTGCATCTTCAACATTTGGGAAGAATTTTGAACCTAGTTGGAGGTCGAAGTATTGAAACTACTTCATATACTTAGATTGACTATGAACACATCCTGAATGTTTTAGTTTCCCGAGTACCCTCATAAGTGTGTCATCATTACTGACAAATTCGAAAGTCCCTTGACTTTGTTGCATCGAGTACTTATCCAATAAAATAACAACAAACCAAGTTGTTCTTAATAAACTTCAGTAGTTATAAAAATACAAATTAATAGTTTGAGTTCAATAAACTTACAATCAAGTTCCCAATTTGTGCTACTCTTGGATTTTTAAGTTGTCCATCGAGACCTTGATGTAATTTTACCCACAACTCCTCCTGTGATAGTAGCACACCCATCTCAACTAATTGTATTTTGTTATGTTAGTAACACGTTAATGATAGAATAATTGATATAGGTAATGCAAGTAAGATAATAATGTTCTATTGATTGCTTAAGCTTTCTATATCCATCTCTGCTAACCACAGAAACGTATTTATTTTTTGCTCTTATTTTTTCTTGCATTAGTTTATAGTAGTTGGAATTTGACAGAACGCCAATACTTCACAAAAGCTTTCCAATCCTCATCGTCTATGGAGGGGTAGTAGTGTACTATCATAGAAGGCCACTTAAACACATTTTCATCATCCTCTAGAATAGAAAAGTCAGGCTTTACAAAAGTGATGGAGAGGTCAGATCTAAACTCCTTTGCTAATTCGCCATAAATCTTCAAAGCTTTTTTCCTATAATACCCCTCAACTGTGAAAGCTTCGTAAATCTCTCTTCAAACAACATCTTTTACTTGGTCTACATCCTTAGTTCTCTAATCTTTAATCCATATTGGAACATATTCTCGACTAAAGACTCCAATCCAACTGCCTAATTCACTTTGAATGCGCCTTCCGAATGGCCTTTTACATCAATTGTCACTTCTATATATAAATCTCTCTCCTTTATCTCATGCACTTTTTTCATCAAAGTAGCTCTCTACTCAAAATCTTCTTTAGAATAGAATCGATATGCCTTTGGGGCTTACCTTGAGAGGAAGACGGTGTGCACTCCTCATACTCTTCATTGTAGTAGTCATTATTGCTCTTTTGAAACATTTTTATCTAATCTAAACCAAATCCTCATGGGAAGGCGAACACATAAATTGACATAAATCTAAAATTAAATATTAATTGCTACTTACTTACTTGCATGGAGATACAAATTTAGCCAAAAAAAATAAACTCATTTCAAAATTAAAAATAATAATTGCTAAAAGAAATATTCACTTGATAACATATTTTGTTTCTTATCCATCATCCTGAACAAGGCAAGGAAAAACAATCCTTTACTCCTTTCTCTAATTCGTAATTTTAAGGCCTTGATTAAATGTGATCTATTCTTCAATTTTAAGTTGGATTACATTATAATCATATTACAAAAAAATAAAAATAAAAATAGAAATAGAAATAAAAATAAAAATATAATGGTAGTTAATGGTAGTTAATGACGCCATTATTCATTATTTAAAACTACATAATTTGCTTCCAAGACTAGCCTTTCTAATTTCTTGAAAGGTTAATATAACTTATTTAAAACCGTGTAATACTATCATATAATCCTTTTTAAAATTACCAAATGACAAACAACCACGACGAGATTTTGAGCACGATAACAATGGCAAACAAGCAAGATGAACAAGTAGAAGAACAAAAAAACCAAAAAAACCACAAAATGAACTTACCGAACAACGACGATAGCAATAAGTAGGGACAGAGAGAAGTTTAAGAAGGCGAGGGCAAGGGCGACAGCAAGATGTAGCGATAGAGAGAAGTTTGCGATGGCGACGGCGACGATGACGGCATGGGCTTGCTCTAACGACGGCTTCGACGGCAATAGCGACAATATGCTTTGGGTCGACAGCGGCAATAGTATAGATGGTGAGGGTGAAAGAGTTTGATAAAAAGAGAGAGTTAGAGTGTGGGAGGTGAAATGGTTTTTCAAAAAAATCATCTTGTAATATCTTATGACGCTACTACGATGGTTTTCTAAAAAACTGTCATATAAGCTCAAATATCCCACAACAGATTTTTAATTTTCACAATGGTTTTTAAAAAAACCATTGTGGAATATTAATTTTTATGATTGTTTTTATAGAAAAACTATCAAAAAAAATTGGTCTAAAAACACCAATTTCTCATAACTTTTTCTCCCTTGCATAGGTTGGCCAACCCGTGTTATGCATCCAATAGCCTAGAATTTTTACTTTTTGCTGTTTTTATCACAAATATAACTATATATAGATATATCCTTTAGTTTAAAGAAAAGAAGGAAAAATGAAATAAAAAAATACGTTGAAATAAATTGACATAAATTTGTTTACAAATGATCATTTTTTTCCCTCTTTTTTTCTTTGGTTCCTTAATACATATCCGTTCCACATCTTCAAGAAGCAAGTGCAAAACATCATCTTCAAAATCATCAATCTCTTCAACCAGTTGCAATCCCTTTGTGAATGAGAGGATGTCTATACAATCCTCGGTAACTTCTTCAATTTCAATAACTACTCTTGGCTTCATCGGGATGACTAGAGATAATTTCAAATCTTTGGGATTCATTGTATAAAAACTTTGATTGCTTTTGACACCATAATGAAGGGATCATTTATGTATCCTAATCTTCTAAAGACAGCCACCGTGATGCCATCATTATCGATCTTAATATAGTAATTATCAGCCCACTTGCACTTAAAAAGTGCTATGCATGAACCTCTATAATCAAGTTCCTAAACATCTTCAATGAAACCAAAGTAGTTCATGGCCTCATATACCATATTCTTGTCTTTGGCAGAGGAAATATGCATAGCCTCGGCACGGCGAGCCACACCACTATTTTAGATAGTATGCTTCTCATCTCTTTCGCAAGTGTAGAAAGTGTAATTTATGGAATATGACATATACTTTTCAAGTATCGACGACGGAGCTCTAGCTAGGCTCTTTTAGCCATGCAACATGCTTCTATCTTGTGATGTAGAGCACTTGGCATAGATATGTACCCTAATCCACAGCCAAAAAGTCCAGTTGTATTCATCTTGCAACCATTTCTTATTTCTTGCTCTTTTTAGGCTTGCTTGTTTTAATTCCTTCATGTGCACCTGAATGAAAGGCTCCATTTCATTAGCATTATGCAAGACATAAAGATAAGATTGCTCCTACTTCTCTCGATTTACAAAGGAAGAATCGCTAATAGATAGTCCCTTAGCCTTAATGTATATTGTCTTTGGCAACCCAATTACTTCTGCATTAGACAAGTACTCGAAGCAAAATTTAACCGATTCCTCAGCCATGTAACTTTCTATGATACATCACTCTAGCCTATTTCAGTTTTTCACATAGCCCTTCAAAACCTTCATATACCTTTCAAATGGGTACATCCATCTCAAATATACTAGTCCGCATAACCTAACTTCACATACTAAATGCACGGTTAGAAGAATCATGATGTCAAAAAATAATGATGGAAAATACTTCTCAAGCATGCACAAGGTTTGCACCAATGCCGATCGTAGTGAATATGGCATAAGTGGATCAATTACCTTGGAGCATATTGAATTAAAGAACACGCACAACTTAGTAATTGAGAATCTCACATCCTTTGTTAGAATACCCTGCAATGCAAGTGGTTGTAATTGTTGTATCAATACATGACAAACATGTGTTTTCAAGCCAATAAGTTTTAAATCCTTCACCGACACCAACTTTTTAAAGTTCAAAGAATAGCTATTCAACACTTCAATAAAGAAAGCCTTTCATAAAGCTTTCTCTTTCCACTCTTGATAATGTGTGCTTCGTTGGAGGTAAGTAAGTGCATTCCCTCTTTTTTTGGGAAACAAAGTAGGCCTAATCTCTATTTCTATGAGATCCAACCGTGCTTTTTCACCATCCTTAGTCTTGCTTGGAATGTCCACCAATGTGCCAACTATCGATTCACAAATTTTTTTCTCAATATGTATAACATCCATGCAATGAAAAACAAAAAGTATCTTCCAATATGGAAGATCAAAAAATATTGATCTCTTTTTTCCATGGTCCATTTATCGGTGACCCATCCTTACCTCACTTTCTCTTCTCGAGTACCACTTTCGCATCTTTTACCATTTTAAATATTTTTTCACCCGTCAAAAGCTGAGGAGGGTCTCTTTCTTCAATGTTTCCATCAAAGGCTTTCTTTTGTTTGCGGTAATAATGATCTCTTTGTTAAACATGTATGCCCTAAGGAGTAAAAATGTAATACATTTTTTAAAATATTTTTATCAATAAAGAGTTCATTTATTATTCATATACCAAATTGTTGTCTTCTTTATGTTCATATTTGTTGGACGTATGATATGCAAACAAAATCTGAGACTATGGTCTAAGCCTTTAGAATCAAGCATACGATGGACAGATTATGCAAAAGACATGATTCTAAAGGTAAAGTTCTAAATTATAAGATCCACAATTAAGGGAATAAAGTTGGGCACTTTATTCATGCAAAGATTGTTATGTTGTCTATATCCCTAATGAAGATGATTTGTCTTGGCCATTAGAGGTGGACTCTGCTAATAAAAACATTAATGCATTGTCATAAATGACAATGTATTGGATCAAGACATAAAGTGTAATTGATTTGGATTAATAATTTTGTCTCGACAAATTAATTCACTTTAGATAATCATATGTATTGTATCTTAATCCTGAGATGAATAATAGGCCCATTGTCTTATGTCTTTTAATGTACCAAAAGGTGACATCCACAATATATGTTGGTACGCATGCTAGTACGTTAGAGACATGACTCTTGATAGCGTTGACTTGTTATTCATAGATACAGAATCCATAGCTCCTCTTTAAGAGTAGTTGATATCCTCTTATATGCGTTATCTTGTAACTAGAAAACTGACACGCTTAACTATTTAGATACATAGGTATAACCAAATGGTATACTATCTTTAGATGGTAAGTTTTTTCAATAGTGAGATAATGGAACGTAAGAAAAAAAGATCGGTAAGGTAAGATAGAATTTATTCTTAAGCCGATTATGGATAATCATATGGGGATACAATATCTTATGGTATGTCATGGACACTTAGCTATTCAGCTCGTAATTTTATATAGTTTGAGGGTAGAGCTCTAAGCTTTTAGTGGAGCAACGTAAGAGTTGATAATTATAAAATATATACCAAAGATAATGAGTTTCACAATTATCGGGAGCTTGAACTATATAGGTCCATCAGGTCCCTTTTGCTAGCTCATAATAAATCTTGTAACGATACGATGCTGAAATTTGATAGGGTTAGATTATTCATGTCTATTTATCGATTTAATTAATTTTGTAAAAAATTAATTTAAGATAAACTTGTTGAATTATTGGGAATACTTATTTTCCCAAAGATTATCTAGACAAAGTTGTTTTAAGCAGATAACTTCTCTGTTGGGTTATTTGAATTAAAACTAAGGCTTTATCCAAAAAATCTGAGGTGGGAATTAAAAGATTTTTAGGGATCATATATCGTAAGTTTGACAAGCTAGTCTTTAGGTTCGGCTTGCCGATAGAGAATGTTCGGCGAGCCGATCTACCAGTTCGACCTGCCAATCGAACGATTATTTGATCACGTGTTTTTACACAATTTTAATAGATATTAATCCAGATTCAAAATTTTGAGGCCTTATTTGATAAGGACTAACCCTTGAGTCCAACCTCTATATATAAGGAGTAAGACTTTACAATTATTTAGATTAGTTGAAAAATCTAGAGTGAGCACTCTATTATATGGTATTTGAAACTCCCCTGAAAGGCTATTGTTCACAAATCACAAACGGTAGTTCTAGGTATTTCTCAATTTATTAGAAGGAGAGTCTTCAGGGAAGAGTTGTAGATGTGCGCCTGATCATGGATAGAGAATAGCAAAGAAAACCAATTGATTGAGGCTCTTCTAGAATGTTCTTCTCTTCATCGATTGCAGGAGCTCTTCAATAAACAAGGTTAGTAAAATCTGGCTAATTTATGCATATAGCATGTCAAACTTGATTAATAATTTTTTACAAAATCAAAAGATGATTTTTGCCATATAAAACGGAGTCTAGAACACACACATACGAATTAGCCAGCAATAAAATTTTGTGAGCAGTGTTTGATTAAAAGCTCATAACCCTAAAAATATTTTAAATGAAAATTTATAAAAAAATCCTAGATATTCCTAAAATATTTATACACATCATATCCAAAGTATAGAACACTGGTTCATATTGGATGATGCTAAAGTATAGCTTATGTGCAGTTCTATTCACTTATCCATTTCGTTGTATAAATGCAACTCTGCTCTCACATTCATGTCCTCTAAATCTTTTGTCACTTTATCTATATCTATTGGTTTAAAAATTATAAGTGCACAATATCAAATAAACAAATAATGCAATAATAAGTAAGAATATCATTCTATAAGGATTTGGTTTAATTTTCATTAATTGCCAAAATTATATTAACTCTAAGATTATTTGAATAATCGATTAAAAAGTAAAAAGAAATTAATAAAGTAAGATAAAAAAACTAAAATAAAAAAACTAACATCTAAAGATCCAATTTTACCTAATTAGCTTTATTTGAAATAAATTCACTCTCTAAATGATTAGTTTTAATTATTGGAATCATTAGCCTGATGCGTAGAATAACCTAGTCGTCTCTTCTAATAAGCTAGTAAACATATTCATATTAATTAAAACCCATATGTTTCTATGAGGAATTAATTGGCACAAATTCATTGCGTTCAAGAATTCACAATGACTACACAAGCTTTGAGGATATATTCCTATTCCAAACTATGCATGCTACCCTATTATTAATTAAGACCTAAGTTTGATTTTCTAATTTCATTTAAGTCCAACAACATCACCTAATGAATAGTCAAATTGCTAGAAGCACTAAGCACATAATAGAACAAAAAACTTAAAATATTCAACAACTAATCCAAGACAGCAAAAATATATCAATATCCATTAATAGGATCCGTTAGAACCCTAAAACAAATACTAAACTAATAAATGAACATAAAACTAAAAATAAAATAAATGACGCCAATATTTAAGCATTCTTTGAATATACAAAAAATAAGAAAAATAAAAATGAGAAATAGATCACCAAAACATAGGTGTCACAAACTCCAAGTTCTTTTTTCCCTAATATTTTTCTTCCTTCTTTTTGTAGCTTCAAAAATGCTCTTCCATGGTGTTTTATTCAAAATAAAAGTTCCTAGTTTAAAACTAAAAGTAAATCCTAAAACTAAAATAGCCTCATACTACAAAATTATTTTATTTTTTAATTCTTTTAATTTTTATTTCATTGGGAATCGGCTCTCGAAAACGAAGGAGCTGTTTAGTATAAAAATGTTCTTGTTTTAGAAAATGAGAATTTTTTGGGAATTGTGCTAAGAGTGTTTTTGAAATTTTTGCCTCAAAAATATGTGAAAAAATTTTTAAAAATTTTGAGAACAAAAACAAACAAAACCAAAGTTTCTCTCACAATTAGGTCTCTAGCTCCGAAAAATGGCTTTCTCCCCTTTAATTAATTCCTACACAAGCACGTTAAGGTGATGATTCAAGTAGAAGTCCATTGTGTAAAGATTGGCACGCAGAGTTGAGTGGACGCGTGGTAGAGTTGCACGGGAGCTTCAATGGGCAGTATCGCACCGAATTACAAGCTAGAATTAGTGGGCTGACACAACGGACCACGTGGCATGCTCTGGATCGGTGAAGAGCTACTACAGTTGCTGCGGGACATGCGAATGTTGGGGTGAGAGGAACACGCTAATCTGATATTTCAAGCTATTGATATGAGGGTGAGAACAAAAATGGATATGTATTCTCTTTCTTCTACATGTGAGACTAGTTTTGGCTAAATTAATTTGAATTTTTCACCATTTTTAACCTCATTTGAGCACCAAATTTCATACTTTTCTTTTACCTATTTTTCTTACACAAATGAAAAAATAATTAGGAAGTGAAATGATAATAAAATAAAATCCTTTAAAATTAAATTAAATAAAAATCAAATCAAAATAAATAAAATCAAATTAACTAAAGTAAAATAAAAATATGGTAAAAAAACAAAATTAAATAAAATGAAATTAAAATATCTAAAACCAAGCAAATATATAGACTACAAAATTAATCTATTTTTATCAAGTTATCACATCCTAAACTTCACATTTGCTAGTTCTTGAACAAAAACAAGAAAAACAAAAATGAAAACGAACTAGAGGTATGTTGTGCTATAGTGATGATCTCCATTGAATTCCTCATGGATGCACTAAAGAGCATAATTTAGAGAAAAATACAAACATTGACCAAGCATCGTGATTAATTCAAGAATATATGTCAATTCTAATTAGATTTTTTTAAGTGTGTATGTGTGTAGCCTTTTCATTTTTTGGTGCATGTATTTCAGATAACCTAATGCAAGCATGGAACAAAAATAACATCCCAATAATAAACAAGTTTGATAAGTTTGCTTTTAAAGTCTTTCTTTAATAATATAGACTAACACGACATTAAGGATCTTTAGAGCTTCATGGAGCTTTTAATGTAAGACTGGGGTGAGGGGTAAGATATAAGATAATTTTGTGACTCAAGTCACCCTAAGCATATTAATCATTCTAGAACCTTTATAGAGCTTAAATCCTTTCTTTAAGACACCCGCAAACTTAATCTCAACTTTTTTTTTGTCATCCACTTTATTCTCTCTCTCTTTTTTTTTTTTTTTTTTTTTGATCTCTCTCTCTTTTTTGTCTACTACACTCCTAAACTTATATCTTTGTTTCTTTTTTTGAACAAAGGGTCTAATAATTTTTTTCATTTTCCTTTTTTTTCCTTCAAAGAAGAATACATGATAAAAAATAAGTTCGTTCAAAACACCACCCTTCCTTCCAAAATTTAGCATAGCTAAAATATTTTCTACAACAGTCACATGTTTAGAATAGGGTAAAAGAATAGAAATTATTCAAAAGCTAGACTAATAACATGGCTAACAAAGAAAGGAAATATTAAACTCAATGAGGTATATACTATGGATAGATATATATGTCAAGATAGGCTTGAAATTGCTCAAACGGTCCAAAGATAGCCTAAGCCATTTCCTTAATGAAGTAAGGCTAGGATTTTGTCTTAAAAGAAAATCAAACGAATTCTAGGACTTATAAGATCAACGAAAAACATATAGTCACATAAACACTTGCCAAATATGCATACTACTCAAAGATCAAGGCATACTGCCCAATATGGATCATCACAATCAAAATGAGACTAATTCAAAAAACTAAACACAAATCCTAGATAATATTCACACTTTTCTAAAAATTATGCAATATATTCAACCATAATTCCCATCATTAGTCCAAAAGAAATCACCAAAGAAAGCTCAAAAACATGTCTTTCCTAAACTTAACATAACAAAATCTTCATTGTGTAAGAAAGCTCGAAAAATAGAAAAGTTTAAAGAAAACTCCCTTCTTTGAGATACTTGTTGGTGCGTAGGCATAAGGACTTGATGCTTTAAAGTCCATGAGGTGGTGCCCAAGGCTCCAACTCCATTTGGATCCATGCTTGCCCTTCAAAAGAGAGAGAGAGAGAAAAAAAAAGAGGAAAGTAAAAAGATACTAAAACTTAAACTAAGCAAAATTCAAAGAAAATAAGAAAATGTTTTTAAATTTCGATTGCTTTCTAAGAAGCACTTGATTTCAAGGTATCAACTTGATTTTTGAAGAAACGCTTGTCAAATAGCAACTTCCATCCATAATAGGTGTTATGAATGCCTTTAAGCTTGGAAAAATGTGAAAAAATATCGCATGTGGCACCAACAAGACTTGGTTTTGTTTACTGTGCTTGTTGGGCATAAAGTAATTATGCTAATGGAGATAAAGGAGGTATCGACCACATTGGATCTTTATATATGTGATCTTTGATGAGCAATGTTGGCAATATAGGTAGGTCACCAAAGACTTTTTATGATTCTTCTTTAATGGCTAAGTCTTGTGTCCCTTCCTCACTTATAGAGTTGTCTTCAAACATTGTCAAGGTGCTTTCGTCTTGGTTTTTGTGCTTTAAAGTAGCAATCTTGCATATTTGTCCTTGGAGTATCTATGAGCATCAATGGTTACTCTCAAATCTTCAATGCGTTGCCCCAATGTCTCCATACACCTTATTGTTTCCAACGATTCCTCTGTCATTTGATGCATCCTTTCAAGACTTTTTGAACAAGTAAGGCTTCTAGGTCTATCATTGTCTCTTGAGGTTAGGTGTCAAATCACGGCTCTCTAAATATAGAATTGTTCTCCCAACGACCATGGTTGTTCCATGAACAATTCCATTTCAAATAATCAATCGCGGCCATGTCTTCCAACAAAAAATAGGATTAATCATCATATTTTGCTAAAAAGCAGTGGTACCATCTCCACATTCCACCTAATTTCTTGTTATGCTACATAAGCCATTGAGAAACACATATAATTGACACTCCTTGGGGAAATCATGATGGAGAAAAATCTATTAGAAATTTTTTACACCT
Organism: Artocarpus hirsutus; assembly: GCA_946598075.1. Classification (NCBI taxonomy): domain Eukaryota; kingdom Viridiplantae; phylum Streptophyta; class Magnoliopsida; order Rosales; family Moraceae; genus Artocarpus; species Artocarpus hirsutus. Next base: position 12,329 of record CAMOHE010052315.1, on the reverse strand, counting down.
CCACTAAGCACTAGACAAAGCCTGGTGATTTTTGTGAGAGACCTAGTAATTTTTTAAATCATCATGGTAATATGGTTAAGGAAAAAATATGCAAACTATTTTCTTTCCCATAAAATGGTCGGTCCTGTTGTTATCCATTGATACAAGGCCTTAATAGCAAGATCAAATATTTACAGTAAATTAAAACTTAACAACACATATCCAAATACATAAATTTTTTAGTGATCGACTAACTGTACGTAAGATACTTGGTTAAAAAAATTGACCACTCAACTCTGATCTTCTCTATATCATTATATAAAATCATCTTTTTTGACAACACAAAAATTCCATTATTAATAAAAATTATGTCCGGCACGTAACATAAAATAATAAAAAAAACAATATTCATCATTGCCTTGTTGTTTGGGACACTTGCTGCAGGTATTTAACATTTGTCCATTTAGTTGTATTGTTATACTGACTCCCGCTTTATGCTTCAAATCATTAAGGACCCTAATGACATGTCAAACTACAAAAGAATTACAATCAATAATGTAATATTTATATATATATATATATATATATCAAACCATATTTTAAACAAAAAATCATACTTGCATGTTTGTAAGTTGTATAAAATCTTCATGTGGTGGGTGTTCAAGAGGACCCAACTAAAATACTTAGTCCTTCTATGGTGCAACAAGTGCCAATATCCAATGTTCTCAAACATTGTATAGCATAAAGTCTAATTTCTCTCTTGGTACGTAACGTAAAAGGGCAACAAGTGAATTGGCATGCTCTCTAACGACATGATCTCCACTTCTTGCAAGCTAGAGAAATGAAGCTGAAATGTTAAGCATAGTCTCCATATCTAAAACATTATGCCAAAAAACTACAATAAAAACAATACACGAACTAATTTTCAAATACATGATAAAAAAGAATAAGAAATAATGAAAAATCTATTACTTAAGGTATATGACATCCAAGAATTTTTAGTATATTAAGTAAATTATGTACAAATTTTGTGAGCTAAATTTTATGCTCAAAAAATTGTTAAGAATTTAAGAGGTAATTTTGATGTAATGAGGATTATTGTTTAAATCCAATTTTTACAAAAAATTTTATAAAATGAAAATGGGATTTCAAGGTTAAAAATCATGCCATAATCTTAAATAAGGAAAGATGAAATGAAAATAAACTAGAAAGCTTAATTATTGTATAATGTGTTACAACAAATTTTATGATAAAAATACAATATAAGAAATACACAGTATAAAAATCATGCAGCATAAGAGTAATACTGTGTAAAGATTATATTGATAAAGTTATGCAGTATAAGAATTATACTGATAAAGTTAAATAGTATAGAAACTACATTGTATAAAGTTAAGTAGTATGAAAATTATACTGCATAAAGTAATACAGTATAGAAATTAGACTATGTAAAACTAAGTAGTATAAAAATTATACTGTATGGATGATGTAGAAGCTTGTGGACCATGAAACACAACATAGGAAAGAATGTTAGTAATATGAGACATAAACTGGTAGTATAAGAAAAATACTATCAGTATAAATTTAGACTGTTAAAAAGTTTACGTGGGACTCACTTTGGTGCCACCATTAAGTTGTGCAAAAGGCCACCTCACTCCCTTAATGTGCATCGGTTCTACTCAAAGTAGAGGGAAGAAATTAGTCACCATCATTTTCCATGCAAAAATTTAAAAAAAAAGGAAAAGGTAAAACTCTCTTTTTTTTTCTCTCCAAAACCGGTAGCACTTTAGGCAATTTTGTCTTAAAGTTTGATAAATTCAAGCCTTTAAATCACGTTTTGAAGCAAGTTCAAGTTTTGAGGATCAAAGATAAACAATTTTGGAGGTAAAAGCCTAACTTTTACTATGGCTTTTAATATTTTTCCTTGGGTTTTGGATGAACTTTTGAAGGGTTATGGCATGAATACTGTCAAGGAGGGACTAAAAGGTTTAAGACATCAAGGAAGAGGATCAAAAAGCTTGGGAAAGTTTGGGCAAAATTCTAAACTCAAGACCTGAAAGTTTATGTTCCTAAGCATGCACATCAAGTGTTTGATGTGTTATGGACTATAGCATGTTTTGTTTATCTATTAAGTATTTGATCAAAAGCCTAGAAGGGTTTAAATCAAAATAAACTCAAGGAAAAACAATCTAAGAATTAATTTATCACAAAAAGTATTAAAAATGGAATTTTTCAAAGATTTTAGCATTTGAGGACCTTAATTAAAGGTAGATTCACTCTCTAATAAAGTCTAGAATGTGCTAAAACAGCGAGGGTAACAACTTTTATGAACAAAGTTTTATAAAATTCCAAAAGAACTAAATTACAAAGATTTCTAAAAGTTCGGCATATTTGAAAATCAACCAAAAAGTCCACTTTAATATTAGAATTTTAGAAAAGTTAAAACATAAAAGTTGTAGCCATGTATAGTCAAAATAAAAATCTATTAATTCTTTCAAGTTTTAGGTTAATTTTACTTTTGTCTTTGAGGAATAATAGTTGTCTTATTTCGACCGTTAAACTTGTGCTTTGCAAATGTTATGTTGATGGTATCTCTATATCAGAAATATTAAAAATCTTACAGATTTCATCATATGAGCCACATGTGATTCGTTTGTGATGGTAATCTAATAAAATTACTCTTGGATAGTTAGATTTAGGCATGCACTTAAACTAGATCACGTTTGCCTCACCTGATGAGATTCGTTAGTTTTTAATATTTTTGTTGTAAAGGTACTACTAGTGTAACATTTAGAAAGCTTGAGGACCTTTAATATGTTAGTTGAAAGCTAAGGGTGTCACAACCCGCCTTTTTATAGACTGTGCTTTAACAGTTCCCTTACTTACGTATCTATGAAAATCTTGAGAATACTTTTTTTTAAAAAAAAAGTTTCAATAAATATATTACACATACATATTGAAACTTCTTTTATAATTATATGTGTAACTACATAAACAAACTTTCTTTTTAAAACATCATATATTTAGCATGTCCAAAAGAGGTTTTGTCTCACCTAACAATACAATATCTTTTATACATCAAGATCCAAAATAACTTAAAATACATAGCAATGGAAACATATTTATGGTGGTATCTGCACCTTGGTCTGCACATTGCTCATATTCCCCCGCCAGCTTATCAGTATGTTCATTTTATCCTTCTAGTGGAAATTCCTATTGCATAAAATAACAAGGTGAGCTTATGTTCAGTAAGTCTAAACATAGCCCACATGAATTTTCTACTAATATGTATGATCCATTTATGCTTTTTTATGAACATTCCTTATTCTTGTTATATCTTCTCTTAATTAGGGCCCAAGTGCTTGTACCATACGTGTACCTAGATCTTTATAACACCGAGACCATAACATAACTTTAACTTTAACCTCCCCTTTACTTTGAGAGCTAGTATGACACTTTTCTTATTTTTAGTGATTCATTTACTAGTCTAGTTATTTTGGTTATCATACCATGCATGTCAATAGATGTACATACTGGGTGCAAAACATTTACACTTTTCAATTGTGTAGCACACACAGGCATATTCATATAAGTATACTATACCCTTAAATCTACTCTTTCATATTGTAGGTGGGTTTGGAACTTACTTGTTTTTGCTGCTATTAAACTATCTTCACGTTTCCTTTGTTACTCGTCTATGGACCTATTTGGCCAATTATATCATTATTAGCCAAATCATCACTATTTAGCTATACATCAATAAGGTATACTTTTCGATTACTATTTCGGAATACTTTTTCGATTACTAAAAGTTCAACTGTCCTCTCATTTCATTTCGAACTTATAACTTCTAAAAAAAAAAAAAGAAATCCTCAGTAAGGTTGTTTTTCTCTATCTTATGCATTTCGAGGTCCATACTGTCATTCCATGAAAAATGATGTTTTTTCCCTTGATGGGCCGCTTTGAATTTCCAGGCCCGATTTGGCTAATTTAATTCAGAATGCTACTTATTAATGTGGAAATAAAGGTTCAAGGCATCGGGTAGCTTATTTGCAATGAAAACCCAAGTTTATGAAAACTTTGCAATTTTATCCCCGATTTGAAAATTTTTGACGATATTTTTAAACTATTAGTTCCCATTTTTTAAGAAGATCAAATTTTCTTAAAGTACCCTACCAACATTTTTTTTGCAAAAAGATGTTTTTGCCCCTTAAAATTTTTTTCTCAATTTTAACAAATTTTGTAAAATCCATAACTCGCAAAAAAATGTGATTTTTGATGAACCATTTATGGTTTTTAATAGTTTTTGTTGAGAACTACAACTTTCATGCTTTAACTTTTTCAAAATTCCCATTGTACAGGGGCCTTTTTGGCCTTTTTTCAATTTTACTGTGAAAATAATTTTCTTTGCAATTTAGTTCCTAGGGATATTTTTGCAAAAATCTGCAATAAGATAGAATTCTAGCCACTGTTAGTACAATTTCAAGACCCTCCCAATATTCATAACTCTTTTTATACCACTTCAAAGTTTACAAAACCATCATTTTTGCACAAAATGCCATTTTTCACCTTCAAACCCAAATTTCAACCAAAAACCTCAACATAAACCATGGAATTAAGAAAATTAAACTACAACTTACATGAAGGATCACATGCCTTTTTGAACTAACAAGTCAAAAGAAAGAACCCAAAAAAACTTCAAGTTTGAAAAAAAAACTAAACTTACCAAAAGAGGAATTGGTGATCCTAGACCTTCCAAGGGGTTTCTTTGCAATTTCCTAGGCATGTTTCACATGAGAACATCTTGGGTCAAATTTCCTCCTTAAACCAAGAAAAACCCTAAGAAAACTTGAAAAAAAGTTTGGATTTTTACTTTAAAAATATGTAAGACCTTGATCTTTGAAGCTTGAAACTTGGTTGGAGAAGGTTTTGTGAGAATTTTGATTTGAGAAAATTTTTGAGAGGGAGGGCTTGGAGTTGCCGAATGGGTGGAGAGAGTAAAGAAAATTTTTTTCTTTTATGCCTTAATTAAGGCTTATCTCTTTAAAGATTTTTTTTTAAACTTCGTTGTACCCTTTTTGTGCTATTTTAGGGTTTTGGTATACTTTTCTACTTTATTTTGATCTTAATCACCCATTAATTTATACGACAATATTATAACTAATTGCGATATAAAATTTATTTCATGGATATTATTTACAAATTTTCAAGATTTAGTAATATCCAACATCGTATCAAATTTACAGTGAAATTTCCTATTAACATAGTTTATTATATATATCATAATTTTTACAAAATTACAATTTTTAAGGGTAAATTCATTAATTAAATCCAATTAAAT
>CAMOHE010052313.1:22520-78997 GCA_946598075.1 Artocarpus hirsutus | reverse complement strand
AACTAATGACAAGTTCATATTGCAGGGGCGATTCAGTGAAGTAAAGCAATTCAATCAAGACTCATACTCGAGAAGCAGAAAAAAATAAACATGCAAAAAAAAAATTTAAGGGGAAAAAAACATTTGGAGGTCGAGCCACTTACCACCGTGTTTGAGCCCACCGACAAGTGGGTCACCTCCGGCTGGACCAAAGCAAATCGCAATAAAGACGGCCGTCGCCGACTACGTCACCGACAAAAGCATAAGGAAAGAGGCCCATAGTGTTTCAGATACGATTAACACTTGGCCAATCTGCTTTGACGGAAAATAATAGGAAGTCGACGGAGCAAGGTCTCACCAGAGGAAGTCGCCGTTTTGGCATAGAGAGAGAGAGAGGTGAAAGCAAAAATTTGCTCGATGTTGGGGGATTATAACCCTCAATGAGAAAAGAAGCACAAACCCTCAACGGTAGAATGACCAGAGAATATTCCTCTGCCGTTGTGCCAGAGATTCCCCTGCATTTTGGGGTTCTCCAGCAAGATCACTGTAGATCAGTGATTCGAGCCTCAAGGAGAGAGAAATCAACGGTGGTGGGGTTCCAGCAGAGAGAAACCAATGAACCCAAAAGAAAATTGGGGAAAGCAGGGGTGAGAAACCAAAGAGAGTTTTCCAGCAGAGGGAGAGAGAACGATTAGAGGGTATCAACCCATAACTCAACGGTAAGAAAATTGGGGAAAGCAACGGTAAAGTATCGGGGAAAGTGAGAATCTCTGCCACTTGCAGGATTCACGCGAGTAACAGTAATATCCCCACTGTAGCATGAGCACTGAGGTGCAGCGAGAACACCCCAGCGATGAACTCTTCTGATTTAACTGAAAATGATTCAAGGGATTCGAATCACGGAACCGAGTCAAATGCACCAAACAGGTATTAATGGCATTCTCATCACTCAGATCAGAATTTGAGCCACACCAATTATTAAAGTATTCCAACCAAACAATGCCTCAAATTCTAAAAAAAATAAAGCCATGTCTAATATTTAGGATTATATTCCTAGTGACCTTTAAATTTCAAGATCATTCATATTTTGTCCTCTGAACTTTAAAATTTTTTTTATCTTGTCCTATAAATTTTATATTATTTCCATTTAGACCTATATGTTAAAAATTTAATAAAAAGTATATGCTATCGCAAACAAGTAATAACAAGGACTATTTATTACTAATTACCAAAATTTCGAGTTTTATTTGAACAATCAATTGAAGAAATATATGATGAATTAACAAATAAAATAAAACTACTAATTAAAATAAAAACAAGACATAATTTAACAAAAAAAAAATCAATATATTTAAGACTCTGGGGTTTTCGATTTCACCTAGATTAATCATGTTCAATATTACCTAGCTTTATTACTCAAATTTTATTCTTATGCTGACAACAAATTTCTCTAAAGTAATCATTAATCTTTCTCAAATATTAACAATATAATTCAAAAAGCAAATTTTCTATATCTCTGTGAAATTATAAACTCACCAAAATTTATTAAGAACAGGAAACTTATAAGGTTGCACTAGTCTCATAATTATCTCTACTTATGATGTTCTAATGGTATTTTAATTATGGCCTAATTCAATTATACTTCTTATCTCAAATCGAATTACAAATCATGTAATTATTGGCACCTAACAATCACAAGCATTAAGTACAATCGAAACACTCACCACATTGATGAATAGACCTCAAATTAATTAAAACTAGAATAAAAATTGATCAATCATAATTTGGCTACATCGTAGCCTTGGAAAAGGAAATTTACTTCATAATGAAACTAACATAAATCCTAATAAAAGTCTTAAATGTAATAAAAAATAAGAAAAGAACTAGAATTTTGGATGAGAATTGTTGTGTTCCGTCTTCGGATTGTACTATTCTTCTTCTCCAAAGCACCAAGCTTCTCTCCTTTTAGTAGCAACCTTTTATCTATCTAAAGTCTCTTTTTGAAACCCTAAAGAGTCCTATTTATAGTCTTAGATTGAATGGGTAACTTGGGAAATTGTAAGAATGATCTAAAATTTTATCATACGAGCATCTAGGCGCTCAAACAGGCTAAGCTAAACAACGTCCAAATGGCGCCTAGGCACTTTTCTCTTGCATTTTTGTACCAAAATTTGCTCTAAACGATGCATAAACGCCCACCAATTAAAGCCTACGCACCCAATTTCCTTCTTTTTCAATCTCGTTCTCTTCTCAAGCTCTTTTTGCACCGAAAGATTGTCGAAAAAAATTTTTCTTTAAAATCTCCAAAACAAAATGAAATAGAGTGAAAAACTCAAAAAATTACTTAAAAACTAACAAGATAGTAAGTTAAAATATATGATAAATTAGTATAAAACTTACTTATCATTCATATTTTGTCGTCTGAACTTTAAAATTTTTCATTTTGTCCTATAAATTTTATATTACTTCCATTTGAACCTATATGTTAAAAATTTTATAAAAAACAAACAGGAAAAAAGGAAGTGGTGCAGTCAAGTGGTCATTTTGTTAGAATTTTTATTAAGTACAAAAAAAAAAAAAAAAAAAAAAAAAAAGCAAAATGGAAACTATAACAAAAGGGGTAAGTACTGTTTGCTTCTTTAGCCTCTCACACACTTTTTTATTTTTATTTTTTTTTTATTTCTTTGTTTCTTTCCATTTCCTAGGTCGGAATGCATCTATCTCTCTCATACAAAATGGGATCATTATTCAATCGAAGAGAGCGCGAGTGTTGGCCAGAATCAAAAACTTGCTCGTATTACAAAAAAGAACTCATTGCAAAGAACAAGTGTAAAAGGGTAGAAGAGCAAGCCCCGTTTTGAGAAATGTTCACAAAACAGCCATTACATTCCTTTATTTATGTTGGTATAGACAGATAAAAGATGGTTATGAATGAAATCAAATCATAATCCAATTTCAGTTCCAGTTGATTATACAAAGGTGGTGGATGACCAAGATTTACGTTATCATTTGGTTAAATTGTTCTTGTGTTTGTGGCAAATCGGTTTGAACTAAAAAAAAAAATTCAAAAACTATATAGCATACAAGAGTTTTATACGGTAACATTTTTTTGTTTTATGCTATAACATTTAAGTTTTACATTGTTATCGATTTACCAAACATAAGGTGTGACATGAACGCCCTTTTTTACAAAGTCGGTTTCATGTCTCTAGAGGACATGATCAAAAGTAGATGATATTATTTGTTCAGCTGATTTGAAAACTATATAGGTATCATTAGAATTTGAAAAATTTATTGTCGCATAGGAAAAAATCAAGAGAAAAAATAAAAAGATACTCTTAACTGACCAAATACAAAGATACTGAAATTAAAAAAAAAAAAAAAACAAAAACAAAAACAAACAAACAAAAAAGCCCAGAAATGGTGATATCGGTGCCGGGAAGGGCATCGCAAATGCTCTGATTGGTGCCACTGCCATTATAATCACCATTAGCACACAGCGCGCGTGCTCAACTGAATTAACAAGTGTTGTTGGCATGGTGGTTTTGAGCTGCCTGTCTAACCTTGTCTTATGCACTTGTACAAGCTTTTCTATTATATTCAAACTCATTATGTGCTTGGCAACTAAATCAGCAACACTAATCTTGATTTATATAGTTGTTCTTGGGCTACAAATATACTGCATAAGCTAGTCCATCCTTTTTTCACACACACTGGATGACGGACCATGTTTTTTATGTTTAAAAAAATGAATTTTTAGATAGTAGTTTGCAGGGCCGAAGTGTACTCGGCTATTTGGTATTTAAGGGGCAAAATCATATGGTTTTTTATTGGTTTATCGATGTTTGCTTGCGAGTCCAGCAATAAGAAACAAACTGATTAGGAAAACATTTTCCGTTGCCGGGACTCGAACCCGGGTCTTTCGGGTGAGAGCCGAATATCCTAACCAGCTAGACTACAACGGAGTTTATAATGGCATCGCTGAACAAATAAAAATTCTGTCGTGCAACAATCCTAGTTCGCACACTTTGCATAAAAAAATATAAAATAATCTCTAAGTTAGTAAGCACGAAAAGGAGGAATCTCTTTGTTATTTTATCTCCTAGGAAAAAGAGTTTAATTCATTTTCTTATGGAAACAATTGCATAATAATGAGTGTTTTGATAAAATAGTTTTGCAGCAATCATGAACGTAACGACTTTAGTTTGGTGAAGAAAAAGACCAAACCAACTAACACTAATTTGATTTGATTTGATTTGGCTCCCACCTTATTCGTCAGTGATCATAGATTCTTTGTTGTTCAAATTTCATCAGCCTTGTTCACAGAAATTTCTTTTAACATGAGAATCATGTTTGACTTCTTTTTCAAGGTGTTGTCGGCTGGACTTGTCCCACGTTCAAAATTAATAAACATATGAGAACAGGAAAAACGGAGCAAGAGGTAGTTGTTTTTTATTAATAATCACCACTAATCGCTTTTCTATTTTTGTTTGACAGGTAAAAGTTGGTTGATGATGATAACAAAGATATTATATCAGTAGAGGATGATTACACCATACGTCAAGCGACATGTTCGCATCATTCAAACATACTTAATAAAGCTAGTTCTTTCTTCTTTTTAAATCCATACTCTATTTTTGCTAAATTACTTTTACTGTGTCAATTACCCAATATAGCGAATGAGAAGACAAATTTTCAAGAGTTGGCCCCTACTTTCCAACGCCATTCACGCAAAAAATTTCAATAGGATTAAAAAAAAACTCAGACGGCATTACGCCAGCCCCAAAAGCCAAGAAAGGCCACGGTAACAGAGTTAAGGACTGAGAATGACTAACAAAATCTCCAACAGCTAACTTCCACAAACAAACTACTAATTCATTCCTAAAGCAAAGCTAAAATCAGTTTATTTTTAAAAATTATTGCAAGTGGGAAGACCAAGTAAAACTAGAGTACAACTAATTAAAAAAGAAAATTGAACTAGCCCAAAGCAACAATCACCAACCAGCTGGCGAAGAACATGTTTGATGCATCAATCTTGAAGAGACGAGACCGTTGTTGGTCTTCTAGAATGACTGCCTGCCATGTGAATTTGAAGTATTGGAGAAACAAAAGCATAGTTTGATTTTAATCACGCCGGACAAGTCGCAAAGACAAATGAAAAAGCAACACTACTAGAAGAATTTTCAGAGGAAGTCATATTATAACATAATTCATCCCTCTTTAAAAGTTTCCAACAAGTTCGACGAGTGAGTGGTCTACGTAGAAAACAAACTAGAACAATTTCAAAGAGCCGATAGAGAAAAAAGATGTTTCACAAATGATATTACCAGACACAGATATTGGAGTCGCTGCTTAAACAATTTATTATACAAAAGGCCCACTAAACACATTCGAGAGTTTGTATATTTCACACCGAACTAGAGTAACATAAAAAGAAAAGGGACAACACAGAATCAACAGAAAAGTGCCAAAAATGAGAACAAAAAAAAAAGTCGTCTACCTATTCATCAATCATTATTGGATTTCGAAGTAAAACACATGCATTTATCTTTCATTACTTCAGTCTCACTCCCATATTCTTTGAATCTGTACTCTTCCTGTTTGTAAGAAGAAGGCACCTTACCCTCACTGTAGCACTGATTACACAAACTAAAATGAGCTTTCGTTTCCTTAAAACGCGAACCGATTATTGGGTAGCGGCAAACTGAGCAGATATGATGACCATGGCGGTTCCTGTCTCCAGTCTCAAGTTTCAACAAAGTTGACATTATACCAAAACCCCAATCTGGGTCATCAAACATGGAAAGAAACTCGGAATAGGACACCATTGAATCATCCGTTTCTCCATGGACTTCCAATATCTCGCTCACCCCTTGTGTAGGGACATATATAGACCTAAGCACTTTGATATATCCAGTAGCGTCCACTTTTTTAATCTGAGAACCTCCTTCATTCACAGGACGCCACAAGAGCGCATCGTAGGCAATTCTTTTACGCTTCTCTGGAGGGCCAGAGCATATGGGGGCTAAAATGGCATAAAACATGCCCAAATCCACCCTGCCTGTGCCCTTATCATCCAAGACAGCGAGTATCCTCTCGTTTATAGCCTTAACAGCTCCCTGAAAGGTCTCAGGCTTTAGAAAGTTGAGTAATCTTCGAAGTATTTCTTCCAAGTTAGGTTTGCGTATTGACCTCTCCGGAACACCACCACCAGAGTAGGACACAGGGACATCCTTATCACCCATTTCCTTCTTCAGCAGCTCCACATCGCAACGACTCAATCTGGTGATCCTTTGAAAAGCCCTGATCTGAAGAGCAGTGGATAGCTCCTGTCTCATTGCTGTCCTCTCGCTAACCGTCTTAAATTTAGAAGGCTCTACAGTAATAAAAGCCCCCTCTCCGTTTGCACCCCCATTTGGCTTCACCTTCTTCTTCTGCAGCTGATTCAAGTGAGATATGGCATCGTGTAATTCAACCCTGTTGGTCATTTTCAAGGCTTCCTTCAAAGCCTTCTTAGCTTCCTCGGTTTCCCCAGCTCCCAACAAGGACACAGCCTTGTTCAGCTGTGCCCGCCAATGGCTAGGCCACACAGCCAAAACCCGGGTATACATCTCCGAAGCCCTCTGAAACCTACCAAGATCCATATACAGCCCACCTAAATTGTACAAAGCATCAACATGACCAGGTTTCAAGTCAATGGCTTTCTGAAACACCTCAATTGCCCTCTCATCCTCGCCCATGGCGTGCAAAGCCGAAGCCAAATCACAGTGCGCGTCGGCATAGTCGGGCTTCATAAAAATGGCCTCTTCCAAGGCCTTCACGGCCGCCCTATACTCCCCTACCCCAAAAAGAGCACTACCCAAATGCTTCAAAGCTCTAAAATGAGTTGGACAAAGAATCGCAGCCTCTCTATAGTACTCACAAGCACTTAAAACCATACCTTCGCCTTCAAGCGCAATCCCGAGGTTCACATAAATCTGAGGAAGCAAATAAGCCCACTGATTCCCACCAGTCTCAGCAGCCTCTAGCGCCAACAAAAACTCTTCTTTTGCCTCCTTATACTTTCCCAAAACATACAAGCAATTCCCAGCTCTGAAATGTGGCCTAACATCAATGGGTTGCAATTCACAAGCTCTCTTAAAACTCACCAGAGCCTCTTTGAATAACTGATGCTCGTACAAAACCCTCCCAATCGCCATGTGCCCGTCGAATGCCTCCTCCCTCGACCTCGCTCCGTCGGCTCGGCTCCTCAAAACCCCCAATTCCTTCACAAACAAAGCGTAATCATGACCAGACTCTTCCCAAAACACTCTCTTGTCTGAAATCTCCGACGACGGACCCAATTCCCGAGACCACCCGGCGTCCGAATAAGCGTCAACGTTGTCGGCTTTCAATTTCCCGTCTTTGGCTTGCTTCGCCTTCAACCTCTTAATCAGAATCTCCAAATCGTCGACGATCTTCCACGTGTCATCGAAGACGATCCCGTGGTTCGGCGACACCGCCCAAGCCGCCGTCCTCTGCTTCTTCTGCGATTCCATCGCTCGCTCGTCCACTATCGACGACGAAGACGCCTCGGAGGCTATGGAAACCCCTTTAGCCTCGTCGAAATTGAGCTCCAACCCTAGCGCGTCGAAGTCACGGTCGACGTCTCCGGCGCCATCGTCGTAGGTCCTCAACAGACCCTCGTAGGTCAAGCCCTTCTCTCCGTCGATGAACTCGCCGTAGGTACGGAAAACCTCGTCCAGAATGGCATTGATCTGCTCGTCGCTGAATTTAACCCTAGGGTTTACGGCCACGACAAGCGCCGCCATTTCCTCCCTGTTCAGACCTCCGTCGTGGTTGGCGTCGAATTGCTGGAAAATCCTCTTCACCTTCTCTGATCTACTTCCTCTCGTCGCCATTCTTTTCCCTCTGTAAGCTTTCAAGGTTTTCGAGGATAACTCAAGCAGATAAAGATTTAACAAAAAAGAGGATAATTTAACTTATAACTCAACGCATGAAATTGAAAGAAAAAGAAAAGGAAAAGAAAAAAAAATAGAAAATCCAAAAGAAGAGGAAATGGGCACAAAAATAATTAGAGTTTGGAAAATGATTGAATTCCATTAAAGAGTTTTGAATTCATGAGGAGCGAATAATGTGGTTAAAGCTAAAGATAAAAGGGGCTTCTGTTTTGAGGTTTTTCTCTCAGACTGGCCCTTGGGTCGGTGCTGGAAAAAATAAAAGAGAAGGAGAGACAGAGCGAAATAATTAAGAGAGAAATAAAGAGAGGTTTTTCTCTCCTTCTCTACTTTTCTTTTCCTGTTTTCCATTTTTTTATTTGTTTAATTAATTAATAATTTTTATCTGGCTCTAATGAATCATGATGGGTGTCTGACTGGTACACCAGTCCATTACTTTCTTTTATTTGTCTTTAAAAAAATAATTTAATTTGAGTTCTTTTTAGGAGAACTTGGCGGATTTTTGTTGGCAGTTGGGAAGAGTTTGGCTTAGCTGGCTAATGACGTGTCAGTTTCGGGTGTAGAGCGCTTGCTGCCTATCAGGCACTCATACTACTGTGGCCAGAGGCACAAAAAGAAGAAAAAAATTAAAAAAAAAATTATTTGTTTTACTTTTACATTATAAAAAGAACAAAAATATACGTATAAATCTAATAGGATATTTGATAAAGTAGTTAAAACTGAAATTATTTTTACTGTAGTATATAAAAATTTTATATTATAAAATTTTTTTTATTATTATTATAATATGTAAAAACTTTACGTTATTTATAATAAAAAAAGTGATCTCAATTACTTTTTATCAAACACTTTATAAAAATATAAAATGTAGCAAATAGTGTAAAATCCCAAATTGCATTGGTAAAGTTCAAGTAGCCATTTTTCTTTTTTTTTTTTTTGTTATTTGTGCCTAATGAAGTTCCCAAAACACCAAAGTCCAAATTAGGCTATAAACTCTTCAAGAAAAGAAAAAAAGAAGCTATAATTTTTTTGGCGAGCGAGAAAATAAATGTTTCTTTAGTGCAAAAAGAAAAAAAGAAAAATAAATGTTTGTAAAAAAATAATTAAAAAAAGAAAGAAAATCATGTACCTAAGTCGTCTACTAAAAAGCTTTTGTTTGTTGAAAAATAAAGCAAAATGTATTAGATTTTAGAATCATACTTACGGAATGTTCAAAATTTTGGCAATTGGCATGACAATAGTATAAAAATACTATTCTATTGAGTTTGTTTGGTAGATATTTAGACTTGATTTGGTGGTGCTAATTGTCATTTTTAAGATCTAAGCGAAGTCGAATAATTTTATGATAATTTATGTCAAACAATTTTTTCAAGTAAAGATTTTCCATTAATACACAAAAATTAGATACATTGTAATTTACTGCTCTTGCAAATCACATTTTTTAAAGATGTAAAAATGCTAATCAAAAGCCATAAAAATCAATCATGAAAACATCAATCCTCGTTACATAAACATTTGCCAATTTCTTGTCTTCCTCCGCCCCCCTCCATCTATTTTCTCCTTTTTGGTCTTTCCCTCTAAACCAATGTTTGTGTAAAGTACATATATAACATCATCCTTTCATTTTTTTTTTTAATTTTCTCTAAATAATTGTATAATTTATTAAGAGATAAAGATGCAAATATTCATCCAAACTCTGATATAACTAGGCCGCCAACAAAGCCTTGCGCCTTAATCATGGAAGGGGATCGATCTTCTACGATCTCTCCCAATCTCACAATATGAAACGGCCAAGCCATTCCGTAGATGTCAAGACTTTAAGAGCCCCACAAACCGCAGAAAAGATCACCACTTTTACACACAAAATTTAAGTACTTGTCCGACGAAACCTTATTTTTATTTGTACTCCTAGGCTTGAACAGTCCTTATGCCCACATAATTGCTTTCTACCTACAGTATGTTTTTCTTTCTGGTCTTACCTTGTGATGATATAAACTAGTTAATTTGTTGTTGCTCATCGTCATTAGAATTTCTCATGAACTTTGAATATATATATCAGGTAAGCTCTCGTAGTCATAGTAAATGGAAACGTTGTTGGAATTAAAAATATTTTTACAATTTAAATTTTATAAAAGAAAATATTAAAATAAAATTGGTCTAAACCAAATTTTTTTTGTTTGAAGCGATGTTTTCAATATAATGCTAAATTGATACTTAAATCGTAAATTTTAACATTTGAGTGTCAAAAACACTCTCTAATACAAATTTCATTTTTAATGTCAAATTTAGTATATGCTTAAACTCAGTGACACGTGACAAATTTGCTACCAAGTATAACATATGGTTAATTTAACATTTGATACTTATTAGTTGCTATATTGACTTTTTCACTTAAAGGGTAATTGAATGCATTCATTAGAACCAATAGTTAGAAATAATTTTGTTGAAAACACTGCAATATGTGAGAATTTTATACTGTAACATACTTTTTTTAACATTGTATCATGCGAGAGCTTTACATTATAGCAATCAAAAATTTTAGTTTTAACTCATATTACCAAACACCACATTAAACATTAGTCTTTGTTATTGCCCTGGTTTCAATGATCAACCCCTAGAGCACTTCGACACAGCCCGTGTTTTATTCTTTAATATCTAATAAATACATAATGAAGTGGGTTATTCTTCAAGAGATCTTCTTTGCTCTAAATTATTCTACTATTAAAAGTTTACTTTTATAAATTTTTAGGTTTAATAATTATGACAAAAAATAAATAAAACATTTAAAAAAGCATTATATATCAAGCACAAAATAGAATAACACATTAAATATATTATTTTTATACTTTTGATGGCAAATATGAGGGTGTTTGGTATTAGTTTGTTTTAATTAATTTTTCAGTTAGGAACAATATAAAACTCTCATATGCTACGGTAAAAGCAAAAAAAAAGTTTAGTACAGTTTAAAGCTCTCACATGCTACAATGCTTACAGTTCTAATTACCATGCCAACATTGATATTATTACTTGTATTTGCATTGAAGGTGGTTTTACTTCTATGAACTTCATAGATTGTGTATAACTTGTATTTAAATTGGATGCAAAAATGACGTAAAGTTGCGAGCAAAGCTTGAAATTAGAAATGCAATATTCTAACGTCTGCAAATGGAATGTGTTGCCAAATTGAAAATTTTGAAGTAGTCCCATCCCATGGGCTCCAAAGTCGCATTTTGTTTCAATTTTTCTGTTTTTGCCTTTTCATCACGTCTGTGATGGTTGGCGGTGAGTGTGACTACCGAACTGCGAGACAGGCCATCACGTCGATTGATTCACTTCAACTATGCACAGGTGAAACTGAACCCACTTGAAAAAAATGGTACTAACAACGTTTGAGTGGGATCAACTTCATGCCTCGTGTGTCTTGATTGGCAAAATTTGAAGTCGATTTTGTGGAACCTTAAAGAGATATTGTGGTATGTGACTCACAAGTAGAATTTACTCTGTATTAGTTGTAATACCCGATATGAGTACTACCTCTAACATTTTCTTTATAATTTTTTTTTAGAATATCAACATTGATAAAAATATTAAAAAAAAATTAACAGACTCTATTAAAGTGTACCTTACAAGATTATAGGTTTTTTTTTTTTATATTTAGAATAGGATATAGCATGGCATGTTATCTGTACAATGTTGAGTTTAATTGTGAGATTCTTTTTAAGAAGCGTAGTTAGTGGGAGACATAGGTCACTGATTAATGTTGTAAAATTAATATTGGAAAACATAAGAACACATATAAGAGGTAATTATAATATTTCTCCGATATTATTTTCCAAAACTTTGGACGCGATATCCATCAATATTTTATGATTTTTTGCCCTTAAGTTTGACAAAAAAAAAAAATAATACTCAAATATTATTTCGCTACCTCAAAAATATAGAAATTTCAACAAAATTTCTGTATGTCCAACCTGGCATCCTCCCACTGCGTCTTCGGAAGTTGACCAAGAATACAATTAAAAATATATATATAGTTTCCTTTTTTTATGAAGTCAGTCCGTTTGTTGATGAAATTTATGGAAAAAGAGTCAAGAAACAAATCATTTTGTATTTTGCTTAGAATGTTGAAAACACTCACACATATTTTTAGCTATATAAAACGCATTTTTAAAATTATAAAGAAGAAAGCATTTGACTGTTGAAAGGAATAATGAAATTAAAATTATAAATGTCAGACGGACACGACCGTTGGTACCCGCGTCAATTCTGCTGGCAACGTGGAGGGCAAAATCGTAATAAAATCAAAGCTTGTTTATAGTTAGTTAACCCTACAATATCGAGGGTCGGTACTAATCCAAGTCAGAAGGAAAGAGAGTAACGGCTTTTGCCGCTATCAACCATGCTCCCTCTCCATCTCTCCCTCTCTAATCTTAATTCCCGCCGCCTTCTTTAGACAACCAAGAAGAAAATCCGTTTTACGCCGTATTCTCTCTCTTCTTTTTTCTCAATCATCTCTATCTCCTATTTTTGGCTGATCATTTTTTTTTTTTACTTTCTTTCTTCGTTTTCCTAATCGTCGGAAAATTTTGCGTTTCAGAAAATCCATTTTCGTCTAATTTTTCCTTTTTGCTTCGTAGCCTCGGCGAAAAATTTGATTTGGTTGAAGGTAATGAGAAAATGTGAACTTGCAAGATTTTCCAACAAAAGATTGTTTATGATGAATATTCAACGAAATTTCTTTGATAACTTGTATGCAAATTGAGATTGTTCGAAAGACCTGTAATGCAGATTTTGCTCGTGTTTTTTCGTCGTGAAGTTTCCCTGAAACACGAGAATTTCTTCTTGTTTTTGCAGATAATGTGAGCCTAAAGAAGGGAATATTTCTTCTCTGGCTAAATTCTACGGCGGAGGAGAGAATCCCAGGGCTTTAATTTTGCAGTATTTGTGTCATTTAAAGGGAAAAAGGGGGAAAATAGATATTGCAGGAATGGGTGGAGACGAGGAGGAGGCAAGGAATGGAGAAGGAGTGGGCGGTCCAAAACCTGAAGAAGAGAATATACTTGTTTCGGTGGGCGGTCCAGAACCTGAAGAAGAGAATATACTTGTTTCGGTGAGGCTGAGACCGCTGAACGAGAGAGAACTGGTGAGAAACGATGGCATGGATTGGGAGTGCATCAATGAAAACACCATCATAATGAAAACAAAATCTTTGTCTTGGTTAACGTTTTCATTTTTATACGTTCACTGATCACACTTCTTTTCCCCTGATTTTTCTTATTTATTGCTCGGGATGAATAGACAAAGTATTTGGATTCGACTGCCCGACAAAGCAGGTATACGAGGAAGGAGCAAAAGAAGTTATTCTTTCAGTAGTTACGGGAATCAACTGTGAGTAATCTTTTTGCCTTTGTTTATTATTATTACTATCATTTCTGTTATTTTTCTTGTTTGTTGTTATTGTATTATGGGATATGTGGCTAAATTATCTTACGGATGAAATGTACACCCAGCAACCATTTTTGCATACGGTCAAACAAGCAGCGGAAAGACAAATACCATGAACGGAATTACGGAATATGCAGCAGCAGATATTTATGATTACATAGAAGTGGTAAGAAGAAAATGTTACTTTACATATTACAACGATTTTAGTTTGCGGTAAAATCTGATGTGATACGTAATTTGTGTATATAGCATAAGGACAGAGAGTTTGTTCTTAAATTCTCTGCTATGGAGATCTATAATGAAGCTGTGAGAGACCTTCTCAGCATAGATAGTACTCCACTCAGACTCCTAGATGATCCGGAGGTGAATTAGGCACATCTATTTTTCTGTTTTCTACATGGAACATTACATAGTTGAATGATTTAAAACCATTTTTGAACCTAATCACTCTCAAGTCTCAAAATTTTTGTAGAAAGGGACTGCTGTTGGGAAACTTACAGAGGAGGTTTTGAGGGATCAGAACCATTTGCAGGAGCTTCTTTCAGTATGTGAAAGTAAAGACAGTACTCTTGTTTTTTTTTTTTTTTATGTTGCTTAATAAAATTTAGTACATTGTTTCATTTATTTTTTTTCCAATACAGAAACTGGATTTTTAACTCTGTCATTGAATTTGTGCAGCGCAAAGAAAGATTGGAGAGACCTCCCTGAACGAAACTAGCTCCAGATCACATCAAATTTTGAGACTGGTATTCTTCAATTTCATTGTAGCATTTTTTTTCTTTTTATATCAACTACTTGTTTCTTACTCGTTTTTATTACACGTACATGTCGAAGATAATTGAAATTTCCACTCAAGAATATCGAGGTCTAAGATCTTCAAGCACTCTTCCTGCTACTGTGGTATGCAAGTAATTGTCTTGTGAAATGAACGTATTGTTTCTTTACATGTAAGGAAAATTTTGTGTTGAACCGAAAAATGAGTACTTTGGTGTAATTTTATACAGAATTTTGTTGATCTTGCGGGGAGTGAGCGTGCTTCTCAAACTTTATCCACAGGTTCAAAGTTGAAAGAAGGTAGCCACATCAATCGCAGTTTACTGACCCTGGGAACTGTAATTCGCAAACTAAGGTTCAGAAACGTTTTTCCTTTTCCTGTATTTATCATCTTCAGAAAGCCACATCCTCCGGTGCTTTAGCGAGTTAATTATTTCGTTTAAAGATAAAGTCATTCTTTTCTTTTCTTTTTTTTTTATTTGGAAATATTTGCTATGTTTCGTGTGCGTGATGACTGGAAAACTGTCTTCTTTCTATTTGGGCTTGGTTTTGGCCACTCATATGTATTTTACATAACCTTGCAAGCCTATATATATATATTTTCATGATCTGCCATAACTGGATGCAGCAATGGGAAAAAGTCACACATACCTTATAGAGATTCAAAATTAACGTGCATACTGCAAAACTCTTTGGGAGGCAATGCCAGAACAGCCATCATTTGTATGCTGAGCCCAGCACATAGTCATGTTGAGCAATCCAGAAATACCCTCTCTTGTTTGCAAGTTGTGCTAAAGAGGTGACTACTAATGCAAAGGTCAATGTGGTAACGTCAGACAAGCCCTTGGTAAAGCAATTGAGAATTGGCCAAAATGGAAAACGAGTTGAGGAGCTTAACGTCAAAGCCCGTTTCTTTTGATTCTGCTGAATTGCTGAGAGAAAAAGAACTTTTGATCGAACAGGTGACTGTTTCATTACTTTTCTACAAATAAACTGTGGTTGCAGTTTGAGATCGTCTAGCATCTGATTACCTTTTTTTTGGTTGGATATGGGAATATGCAGATGGATAAGGAGATAAAGGAATTGAGAAAGCAACGTGATCTTGAGAATCTCGGATTGGAAGTATACTAGGATCAGTTTGGAGAGTACAGAGTTTCAAGTTTAGATGAACATTTAGGATCAAAATCAACCAGTGGAATCAGAACTGACGAACCTAGCATATTTAATTCCAACAATCACCAACAAGAAGTTTCTCAGAATTCTGAGGATAGCTTTCTCTTGGACAGCAGTACTCCTAAGTTTGTTGGTGCTGATCCATCTCAAGGTCAGGAAGAGATTGCTCAAGAAAATGTTGCAAGACATTTTCAAGGTCGGGCTGATCCATCTCAAGGTCGGGAAGAGATTGCTCAAGAAAATGTTGCAAGACATGGAGACATCTGCAAGGGAGTTCGGTTTGCTAAAACGGACAAATTAAAAACCGACCGAAAGAAAGAAGCATATGAAACCTTACTTCTTCCTGAAGAGAAAGGAGGAAGTTTAGCCTTGACAGCCGTGATGAACGATGGTGCCATGCCATCTGCAGATCATGAAGAAAAGGAGTTGAGTCCTTCTGCCCAAGATTGCAGCTATGAAGCTTTGAAGCAAAAAATTCAGGACATGCAAAGGACAATTAACTGTCTTGTCAATCTTTATCCCTCGGAGAATTCTCCTCTTTCGTCTGAAGCATGCATGTCTAGCTCTAGGAGCTTGAAGTTGACAAGAAGTAAAAGTTGCAAACCTTCTCTCACAACTACTCCATCTTCCGATTTGTTAAAGGAGGTAGAACAGAATGAGAACGCATTTTTTTGCAGGGTCCGAGAAGGATTCTCCTGGCTCAATCCATAGCCTTTCTTGGAAGACTCCCAGATCATATAATGATACAAACATTGGAAAGCTATCCCGAAAAGATTCTCATTCTTCTACTTTGAGTGCAACCTACGAGACAGATGAAACCAAGGAATCGGACATAGAGGAGACTATCAGCGAGGAGTCTTCTGCAAGAACAAATGGATTTTAGCAGAGTCCTTCCAGTTCAAACCATGGCCTTCACGTTAAGACGTTCTATAAAAATGATTCACATGCTTCGGTAACGAGTTCTCCATTCGGGACAGAGCAAACCAAAGAGATTGTTGTTGACTACACTTATGACCACTTTTCTAGAAGAGAGAATCTCCTGCGGAAGCTTTTTAAATCAAAACATGGTGCTAAGGCAAGCAGGCTATCCAGAAAACATTCTCAAGCTTCTGTTTTGAGTGCTCCACCTGAGAGTTATCACTCCAAGGGGTCTGATTCAGAGGATACTTTTAGCGTCCTTAATTTTGTTCCAGAACAGGAAGCACCGCCCGGAAGGCTTAGCGGCAACACAGAACACAGTGGTCTAAGTATGTTGCAGAGCCCTTCACAATACAATTTTCGCTGGCCTTCTGAATTTGAGAGGCGACGTCAACAAATAATTGAACTCTGGGATGCATGTTATGTACCATTAATTCACAGAACTTACTTTTTCCTTCTTTTCAAGGGCGAACCATCGGATTCTTTGTACCTTGAAGTAGAGCTAAGAAGGTTGTCCTTTCTCAAGGAGACATTGTCTCTTGGCAGCAATGTGAAGAAAGACAGTCAAATTGCCACCCCAGCTTCAAGGTAGTCTTTCTACTCTATCGAGGATAGTTCATCCAAGACACGAGCACATGACACAAACACTCGCATTATGTAAGTTTAATGCTTTCTTAAGTTTTTTTTTTTTTTTTTTCGGCCAATGAAACAGTTTGAAGATCCTCAGTCGCGAGAGAGAAATGTTAAGCAAGCAAGTGCATAAAAAGTATACTAGAAAGGAAAGAGAAAGGCTTTACCAGAAGTGGGGCATTAAGCTCAATACAAAGCAAAGAAGTTTGCAGGTAGCTCGCCGCCTATGGACAAACACAAGGGATCTTGAACACTTAAGGGAAAGTGCTGTTCTCGTTGCAAAGTTGATTGGGTTTGTTGAGACAGGTCAGGCCCCGAAGGAGATATTTGGACTCAGCTTCTCACCCCAACCAATCAACCGGAAACCCTTTGCTTGGAGACACAACATGTCTCCTCTATCATAAATTGGCAGAGGAAAAGAAATATTTGTGCATTCGATTTGCTCTCTCCTTTTTTCAACTTCTATTTATCGGTTGTCGTTTGCGCTCTGGCAACCACTTGTTCAATATTGAGTGTAAATTAAAGTATTAACGAGTACAAGAATTCTGTATTGATTCTTAGAGATTTACCCATGTTGGTGCATATCTTCGAGTACTAGTACCGAACATAAACTGAAAACTCTCAAACAAGTGAATAACATCATTGTAATTGCAACCAGAAGAAAAGACTTAAAAGGAATTAAACAACTTTTGACGGCATTAGTGTGAAACCAAGAATACTCGACGAAATTACTTTAGGAAAACAATGGAGTTGACAAAATCCAACATGATAAAGAAAGCATATGCACACAAGCAACATTTTACATCTGATGGAATTATGATTCTAGAACAGCTCCTTCAGTAATTTTCCATCCCGAACTGGAACTAGACATTTCGTATCTTGTTGTGTAAGTTCTGGTGTTTGAGTCATCGTGCTCTGGGTGGAGCAAATCAGTTAGCTGCGTGGACTCTTCAATAGTTGCTTCCACCACCGCGCGCTGCCCATCTAGGGAGACAGTTACGCTATCAATGGTCAGGTTCAAGAGAGAGTAATCATAGAACCAACCAAGTTGTGCAATCTCAGATGCGCGATCTGTCCATATCTTCAACATTCTACCATCCAAAACCTGGAAGATTATTCCAATGGCCTGCTCTAGTTACTCTTTCAACTAAACAGCACAAAGTGTTTCCACTACAACTGAAGAAGAATTCTAGTTACCAAAATAAAAAGGAACTTTCTTACCTGTGCCAGTTTTCCTATACAATGATCCGGCCCAAATGCTTGAGATTTGATATTCTGCCATTTCCGAACTACACCTTCAGCAATTCTTGCATCCATTTTGGGTAATTCATCGGGAGTTTCTTTATCTCCTGAAAGCCCTGCATAGTTATAGTTGCAGTTTAAGTTCCAAATTAAGCCACAAGCCAAATGACCAGGACGTTCCAACTGCTACACATATAAGAACTAGATGGGGAGTTATACGTGCATTGTATGACAATACTTGACACGAAATACAAGTTTCCAGAAATGTTGTTCAGTTAAGAGCTCAAATACCTCAAGCTAAGATATGGTTCAAATTTAATGTTATCTTTACCATCTCTCCAGTTAAAGAAAATTGCAAAAGCTGTGTCTGCTTTGAGAATGGACAATTGGCGGGACACCAAACATCTCCAATGTCAAATCCCTGACAAATTTTCTATTATTATTTTTATTTTTATAACAAGTAGCAATTCAGAATTTTTTTCAAACATATGTAAAACGACATGTTTCATCAAGTATAGAGAAGTACATAGAGTCAACACATAAAATTATTTATCTACCGGAGCTTAGCTGATTGAAAAGTGAGCTTTCTCTGATGAGTTATAACTTAAAGTGAAGGTCAATCATACCTAAACTCGTAGCCTCAGATGCCGTCACTGAACCCAATTCTTTGCGAATAGTGCTACTCCTGCCAGGTAAATACCTCAAGCCAACCAAAGTTACCATTCCAATCACCACACTAGCACACATGATCTTCACACTTGCATCTTTGATGTTGTCGGTAATCAATCCCACTTCACGTACTTCATCAGATCTCTCATTTCCAGAAATCTCAGAGACATGGGAAAAATTATCTTGACCAGGTTTTTCAAGAGGGTATTCTTCACTTTCTGAAGGGAGAAGAGAATGGCTCATCTCACCATCCTCTTCATGTGTTAAATTCTTATCCTTCTCACCCGGCGGAAACACCTTCTGCAATGCAAGAATTGCACTGGACTTCACGTGATCAAGAACTGCAGTAGCCTCTGCCCCGATCCTAACTATCGCTGCTGCTGCAGCTAAAGGCGAACCATTAGCTCCATCCAGCCTTTCCAAATATCTAAGGACTGTAGGATCATCATAGTAATCTCCAATTTTGAACCATATATCTTTGGTGTCTCTGAATCTTGGAAACACCACCTCCATTAACCAAGTCTCCAATAGCTTACAAAGACCAGGGAGATCACTGTCATCACCATCTTTAGAGTTCTCCAAGACAAATTCTACAATAGACGGATTTCTGTATGGTGAATTCTCGCTGTCTAAGCCCAAAAATAATCGACAATCATCAAGCTCCCCTACAAGCAAGGAACAGAGGCCTCTCTCTAAAGCAAAGTCTACCTCTCGGTTTTCTTTGGGTGCATATACGTTGAAAGCACTTCCTAGAGATGTTACCTTTGTCTGCTGTAGTTGTTGAAATAGATTATCTGCATCTTGGATGAGATGAGGCATTTTACCAACAAAAGCTCTAGCAACAAGTGCAAGTGCCACGCCATATACTTCAAAACTTTCAGCTGGGATGTTGCTTGGTGTGGCTACGAATAAATCAACCTTTGCAGCAGAAAATTAAAACCAAAAACGTAATTCATGATACAGCTCAAAACAACTAAACTAAAACCGAAGGAAAGTGCGAAGAAATAAACTAGAAAAGTACCTGCTCAGCTGCTGTCATACGTATGAACGCCTCGTTCATGAAATTCTCACGGGTGAATCCTCCAGCTATTGCAGCAGCCCCTCCTCCTCCAACAGCCCACAAAATATTGCGCACACCTCGGAGTCCCTCTTCCCTTTTTGATCGATACTCATCAGTCAGCGGTAAGGCTAGAAGCTCTAAAACACAACGAGGGGTGATCTCTTCCAGTGTCTCATCAATTTGAGCTTGTAGATCCGGCGCAAGGCTACTGGCCCCTTCCTCCTGCACAGTAAGTGTTTATCGGCCATGCAACATGAAAGCCTAGAAACCATAATAACCTTAGAGACTACCATCCTAAGGATTTCTACCGAAAGATAACGAAGTGTGTTTCTTTTAAATAAGTGATTAACGCAAGCGGACTAAATCCATAGCAACGACGATTTAGAAAGCGTTCTTGCCAGATGCTTACCTGCAGGAGCTTCAAAGCCCTCTCGAGAACTTCACCACCCCGAATGAAATCAGGAGGGGACAGAGCCATTGCATCCCTAGACATGTCAACGTAAGCCAATGCCATTGCCAAAACGACATCTTGTTTGAACGACTTCGGCAACCTCTCTCTAAGCAAGCTCTCACCAATTTGAAGAACTACCTCAGTTCTCCCCGCTTCTTGTAACACGCACAAAGCTCCTGGAACCTACAAATTAACAAAACCACCAATCTCGTCGTCAACAAAGCTGAATTCAATTGACGAAAACGAATTCTCATTCAGAATCGCCATTAAGCCCAGAAATAATTAGAGAGAGACCTTGTCCCAGGGGACTTCGGTGAGCAGTGTTCCCTCTTCGTCTTCAACGAGGCTCTGATTGTACTCTCGCCGCAAGCTCGGGCTGACTAGGGTTTCGCAGGCGGCCATAAGGATCTGTCTCCGGCTGAGCAACGCGTCTTGGCTGAAGCCGTACTGAGGCGGCTTCGAAGCCCTAGCCTCGTAAGCCCTCCTGATGCCGTCACCGAGGAAGTGGGTCTCGGCGCCGAGGACCTGGTAGAAATCGAGGGGGATGGACACGTGGCGCTCGGGGGGAGCGAGTGAAGGGGCGAGAGTGGCGGTGGCGGAGGAGGAGAGGTAATGGTGGTGATCGGAGGGAGAAGAGGGATCGCCGACGAAATTGAAGTCGGCGAGGAGACGGTCGGCCCATTTGCTGGCGGAGCAGGTGATGGTACGGGAGACGCTGGTGACTGAGGAGGGGCGAAGCTTCTGGAAGTTTCTAGAAGAGGGAAATGAGGCGAGGCGAGAAGTGGGGAAGCCAATGCTTAATTGCCGCAAGGTTTCCATTATTGTCCTGCGTGCGCTTAAACCCCCTCTTCTGTTCAGCTGTTATCGCTTACTTGGGGTTTTCAGGTTTTTTGTAAGGGAGGAAAAACTTTTCTAGGACAACTTTTATTTTCGTAAGATTTAAAAAGAATCACTAGAACACTCACAAATCCGTTATTGTCTAGATGGTCAACATATGTAGCCCTCATCCGACTCGACCCGGGGTCGAGTTCCGGAAATGGAATTTTTTTCTTTTTAATTACTGTCTAAACTCAATATTTGTCCATTTTCTTTTTTAACGCGACTGATCAAGCAGAACATTAAAATATTCTCCTAATAGTTTAGTTTTGTGGTAAAAAAAAATCAGTTTTAAAGAGAATAAAGTTTCTAATGAGTCAAATATGAAGGGAACACATGTGAGAAGAAATTATTTAAGAGAATAATCATAGAAAAACATTGAAGAGGATCATACTTGGGAGCAAAATTTACTACAAAATTTTTTTAGGAAATCCCACAATTGAGAACAATAATTTTTGTAAGAGGATTAAGGTGGAAAAAGTTACTTACAAAATACCAGGTACTAAACTTAGAAGTCAGGCTTGATAAAATAATATTTTTAGAGGATACAAAAGAATATGCAATAAGATTAAGTGAAAAAAGTTATTTTGATTATATACATTAAGGGCAATTATTTGATTGGGTGAATCTTAAGATATATAAGATATTAGGGGAAAGCAACAAAAATAGCATAAAGATAAGAATGAACAAAAAAAAACCATTGAAGATTAAAAAAAAAAAAAGAAGATGATAAATAAAGTAAAGGAAAAATGTAAGAATGAAAAAAAAAAAAAGAAAAACCAATATATATATATATATATATATATATATATAAAAGGAGACGAAAAGGGGGAAAAAGAAAATATGTGACGGGAATGTCTCCTCCCTCCGTCCCTCTTTTCCACGTGTCACACAAAGAAAGAGGCCTTTGCCTATGCTAATATAGTATTGATATAGATAGATCCAACACACACATAAAAAAGTTTTATGTTACGGTGCCATAACGAGTTCATAAATGCAGTGAATAATAAAAGGTTAAAATTATTTGAGCACAAAACATAACGTTCAATAGTTTTTTTTCGTAAAAATAATAATAGTAACAGTTATATGCTGATAGTTCCTTTCTTTTTATGTTAAATTTGAGACAAATATTTAGAATAATAGTGTAATAAAAATAAAAACAGAAAAGTGTCATGTATTTTTTGGAAAAGTTACTTTAATACTAATAGTGTTGCACGGATTTGAACTGGTCCCGAATAAACCAACATACCCAACTCAGAACTTATATTGGTTTTTAGTTTTATTAGGGAAATTGTGGCGCATGTAACGTTTTTTAAACTAATTGTAGTAAATAGCTGCTTTGAAGATATTGATAATAAATAATAAATTTATGGTGTAAACAATTTATTTACTTTTTTTACGATATAAATAATTATTATTTACACAATAAATATGTTAAAGGTGCAAATAATTTTATTTATTTCTTTGTTTACAGTGTAAATAATTATTAATTATACAGTAAATAAATTATTTAAATCGTAAATATTTGTATAAATATTTTATATTTACTCTAAAAACTTTAAAAATCTGCTATTTCCTTCGTTGTTGTTGTGTTTAATCAAGCCCAAAGAAATTATGCCCACACTTTGTTAAACCAACCCCATGAGTTGGCCTTTGGGCTTGGGGAGGCGTAGCCTGATTTTTTTCGATCCAGCTTCTGGGCAAAAATGTGATAAGAAAAATGCTTCAGACTCATAAACTTTTAAGATTCACACGTGCCTTCACCACTTTGTTGAGCCTCCAAATCTACCAAGCATACAAAATTCATAATTATATCCTAAACCAAAGCTGACCCAACCCAGGCCGAAATTGAGAATGGGGTTTGATGTCGGAATTATGGAATTTTTACTTAATACTGCCATTTTTTTTACAAACCAAACATATTGGCCTGACCTAAGGTTTTACCCATAACCTACCCAACTCAATCCATGTGCACTCGTCGATTCTAATGTTGTTCTAATATTAATATAATACCTTGTGTTTTTAAAGCATCAGTTTCGTATTCTAAAGTTGCCAAATGGGTTGCGCACGCCCAAGGACTTAAACCCAAAGACTCAATAAACATAAAACAAGCCACACACTAAACACCGATTAAGCTGGCGTCAATTAGCGTATTTTGTGGCTTTCACATTGTGTTTTTTTTTTTTTTTCCTCTTTTATCTTTTGATACAATGCTAGCTGTCCTTAATATTTAAATTTGAGACCTCCCTTTTAATCCACCTCACGCATAAAAACTCAACTTGTACCAATTGGCATTTCTCTTTTCTCGTGCAGTTATTCATTTTTTACCGTCAAGCTCTTTTCCTAATTTCCACAACCTTTTTTAAAAAAGAAATTGAACTTTGGTTGGTAACATATTTACAAATTATTTGTGTGCTTTTTTTTTTTTTGAATAATTGTATATCTCTAATTGTAAATGCTAGATTTACATGAAACGTATAAACTCGTATCATAACTAATGTTGAACGTCACAAACAATTTATAGAAAATGTCAGATTTTTTAAATTATTGGTAGTAATTACCAGGTATACTTTAAGGTATGGGTAACTGTCAACTATCAATTTAGATGTTAAAATTAAACAATTGTATAAACCAAAATATCCTCCATTTTTTGTTAATAAAAATCCTCTCAATTTTATACAGGGTTTTTTCTCCACCTTTTCTCTCCTCTCTCGCCGCATTTCTCTCTCTCTTCCCGTCTTTTCTGTCTCTCTCCTTCCTTCAACCGCTTATGTCTCCCTCCTTTCTCCTCTCATTGTCATATTTCGTAGTCGATATGCTCACAGGAGATTGAGGTGACGATCGTCGTCACCTGTCACCGTCCTTGCCGGAGATGCTCACAAATCTTTACAAAACTCCAAGATTGTCACGCCTGAAGGGCGAATCTGTCTAGGTTCATCGAGCTGCCGCCGCTCGTGCAACACTCAAGATCCATGACCGACGACCTCGTTGGTGCTAGCTAGTCTCCGTTGCTGTTCATCCTCCTCGTCTCCGATCAGAGCCATTTTGTCTTCATTGGTCGTCGGTGCTTTTCAACGCCAAAGCTTCTCTGATGTGACCATCGTCACCATTGTTGCGAATCTACTTAGAACTGCTCGCCAGTTCACCATTGCGGGGGAGGACAACCTTTTTTGGCAGAGTCAACATCACGAAGGTAAATTTGGATTTTTGAAAGTATTTTTAAACCTTTGACTATAGAAAAATGACATTAATTTTAATTATCTTATAAACTGATATTAATTTGATTATCTACACTAAACCTGACACTTCCTTCTTTCTCTTAAAATCATATTGGAACAAAAAAAAAAAAAAAAACAATATGACTGAACGAAGTATTATCTAGCCCAACTTTGTTTGGGATAATTTATTACAAAAGTAAGAAAAAAATAATAATATATAATAAAATTTTGAAAGGACCAAGCCCTTATGCCCCTGCCTCTCTTTCTCTCTCCCTCTTCCTCTTCCTGTCCCTTATGTCTCTCTAATATTCATGCTAACCTAAATGGTAGGCAAAAAAAGAGAAAATTAGAAGTTATGTCACTTTTTTTTTAAGTTGTGTTTATATATATTACATTATTATTTATATTATATATTAAATTATATTATAAATAAACATGTATGGTAATTATTTATGAAAATCCCCAAAACGTGACAAGAAGTATGCTTCTCTAGTATTCAAACTCACAAGATTTAAAGAATTACATGTGCGTTCACCACTTCGTTGAGCCTCTGTATCTGCCAAACAGACAAAATTTATTAATATATGATAAATTGAAGCCGACTCAACCAGTTGAAAATCGAGAATGAGCTTTCATATTGGGCTTTTAAAATTTTTCCTTAACTGGGTCCATGATCTCCTCAAACCGAACATATTGGCCCGACCCATTGATTTGACCTGAACCTGTTCGACCAATGTTATGCACCCTGGATATATATATATATATGTATATATATATATATATATGTTTTAAATTATTATTATATTTTTTTCTTGCATCCTAAAAGTTGATTTTTTAAACATAAATGTTATATATATATATATATATATTTATTTAATTGGCCTAAAGGAAAAAAACCAAATATATTATTTATTAATATTTGATTATGAGGATATTATTTACTTATATTTGTGGTTTTTCCCCAATTTCAGACCATTAAAATAAGTAAAAAAAGATATATAAAATTTTTCATGTCTCAAACAACAACAGATCTAGTACTAGATTTTTTTTTTTTTAAATGTCAACATAATAATGTTTATAAATTGTATTTTTTTTTCAAAAATAAATATCAGGACTTCATTACAAACTTTGCTTTTTGTAGTATTCTTCCACTAGAATTGGTAGGGTTAGACATATGGTTCTAATCTTCAAGAACATAAAAGATATTTATGATAAGACAAAAATACTTGCAACTAGATATGACAAAACGGGTCAGGCCTTGGAAGCTAGCTCGAATATAGCACGCTAAAAAGTATGCACGACAGGACACAGCATGCACATGATTATTAAATGTGTCTAACCCAAGATGTTTATTAAATTGGTTATACTTAACGTGATTTTTATATACGAAGCATGTTAAGGGCATGACATGCTAAGAGTATGACACGAGCATGATAAGCGGCATAATATTAATGCTCTTTTATTGTATTCTTCTAACAGTTTTTCTTATGAAAATTATAATATTCTATTCCTTTACAAACAGGATTTTCATTTCATTTGAATTTTTTAATTTTTTACTTCATTATAAGTTAAATTTCTAACTCTGCCTTATACTTATGTTTCTTGCTTATTTATAATTTTGCTATTGAATACTATTAAAGCACAAGTACATTCGTTAAGGGCACGGCACGAAAATAAATGAGACATGGCCCATGTTTGACATTACAAATAAAAAACAAGCATGACTTAATACTCCCTACATTAAATAAATGGGCCAACTCAAGCACGACACAAAACACAAGTTTGGGCCAATTTAAACGGGTTGGGCTAGACTGGGCCAATACATACATTATATCCAAGTTTCTCTACAAAAAATCTCATTCACTCAGCTTTTCCTTTCTTTCTTCCCTCACTTTTATGTTTCATGCTCTTATCTCTCTCTCTCCACTTGCCTCTTTTTTTCTCCACTCTCTTTCTATTTTCCAAAAATGGTAGGCTTTAAATTTTTTTTATAAAATCATAGGAATAAAAAATGGTATCATAAAAGTGCTATTTATCAAATTGACCCTTATGTTATAGTTCTTGAGATTTTTACATTATGGATAATTTGATTTGATAAATTCAAACCATTATGTCAAACACATTGTAAGATAAATAATTTGCACCCCCACTTAACGGCAGCCATGTCAGGAAATCATAACAAACTAGGTTCACCAATTTTCTGTATTTACAGAGTCGGGTGATTAGAGAAGAAAATAATACGAGAAGGAAGAGGGAACCAAGAAGATGGCAAATTGGGCCGAGTAAAATGGTTGGGTCACATGGAGAAAGAAAATGAAAAGACTAGCATCAGCTAAAAGACTAGCCAATGGGATTACCCTTCGGTACAGTTTTTACTATTCGATCAGGACAAGAAAGAAAAGAAAAAAATCAACTATCTGGTCAAATGTCAAAAAGGGTTTTGAAAATAAAGTTATCACTGCTATCATATTTTATATGTACAAGTTTCAACTTAATTTTTAAACACATTTAAATCTATACATTTAAAGTCTATTTGAAAAGATTTTTTAAAAATTATCTTTAGTTTTTTAGTTTAAAATCTACTTTTGAAAATATTTAAATGATATATTAAACATGCATTTATTCTTTAAAAATATTTTCTATTAAAGTAAAAGCAATAATTTTTTAAAAAAATACTTCTAAAATAGACTTTAAAACTTATATGATAATATTAAAAATACATTATAAATTTAAATACAATATTTTTATAGCTAAAAAAAATTAAAACTATTTTAATTAATTAAAACTTATTTAAAAATATAATTCAAACCCCTACTCAAAAAAACTACGGCCCTTACTATTACACGTGCTTATAATCGATTTGTACGGGCTAGGAATTAAATGATAGTGGAAACCCGCATTGGAAAGTTTAACAAGGACAAAAAAAAAAAAAAAAGACCATCCATAGTCCACACTACACAGACAGTAATTGTATTGTTCTCTACTGCTTCTTCAAAGGAAAACCGTCTACACTTTTGGGGAAGAGAGAACGGAAAACAGAAAACCAGAGAGAGAGTTAGAGAGAGAAAGAGATGCAAAATGGGGAACAGAAACGCATACTCGGGGCGCAACACAAGTTTTCTTCGTTTCTCTCAAACGCTCTTTCCACTTCATCTCTTCTAAATATTACTACTGCTACTTCCTTTGCCCTACGCTCCTCCTAGTTACCACCAACACCCCACCACCAACCCAAAAAAAAAAAAAACACTCCAAAGCCCAACAAAATAAAAAGAAAACAATAAAAAAACAAAATTAAAAAACCCATTTCATTGCATTGTTCTCATCAACCACCTCACCAGTAACCACCACCTTCCTTCTTCTCACTTCCCATTCTTCCATGGCAGCAACGGCTACTTTCTGGTTCTTCTTCATCTTCGTCTTCTTTAAAACCTTAACTTCCGCTAGTGTTAATCCACACACATTGTCGGAAATCCGAGCTTTGACGTCCTTCAGGCTCGCCCTCCACGACCCACTGGGACACCTGGACGGCTGGGATTCGTCCACGCCGTCGGCTCCCTGCGACTGGAACGGCGTCGTTTGTTACCAGAACCGAGTCCGCGAGCTCCGCTTGCCCCGTCTCCATCTCGGCGGCCAACTCAGCGGCCAACTCGCCGAGTTACGCGAGCTCCGGAAACTCAGCCTCCACTCCAACAACCTCAGTGGCTCCATCCCTCCCTCCCTCTCCCAATGCGCCCTCCTCCGCGCCGTCTACCTCCACGACAACTCCCTCTCCGGCCACGTCCCGCCGTCTCTCCTCAACCTCACCAACCTCCAGGTCCTCAACCTCGCCCGCAACGCCCTCTCCGGCAAAATCTCCTCCGCTCACGGCTTCTCCCCCAGCCTCCGGTACTTCGACGTTTCGTTCAACGCCTTCTCCGGCGAGATTCCATCCAACTTCTCCGCCTCTTCTCTGCTCCAGCTCATCAACTTCTCCTTCAACCGCTTTTCCGGCGAGATCCCGGCGGCGATAGGAGAGCTTCAACAGCTCGAGTATCTGTTTCTAGACTCCAATGAGCTGTACGGCACTCTTCCTTCTGCGATCGCGAACTGTTCCTCTCTCGTCCACTTAAGCGCCGAGGACAACTCTCTCCGAGGTCTGATTCCGGCTACCGTTGGAGCTATTTCGAAGCTTCAAGTCCTCTCCCTGTCGAGGAATAACTTTTCTGGTACGGTTCCGATGCCTTTGTTCTGTAATCCTTCGCTGAGGATTGTCGAGATTGGATTTAATGCGCTCACGGGCATGGTGAAGCCGCCAAATGGGAGGACAGAGAGTTGTTCGAGTGGTTTGGAATTTTTGGAGCTTAAACAGAATCACATAGAAGGCGTGTTCCCTTCTTGGTTGACTGCTAGTATTGTTACGTCTTTAAAGGCTTTGGATCTTTCTGGCAACTTCTTCTCCGGTCAAATGCCCGTTCTGATTGGGAAACTTCTACGGTTGGAAGAGCTCAGATTAGCAAATAATTTGATGTCTGGTCAAGTTCCTGATGAGGTTTCTCAATGTGGTTCGTTAAAGGTTCTTGACCTTGAAGGTAACCGGTTTTCCGCTCAGATTCCGACGCAGTTAGGAGGGCTAAAGAACTTAAAGGTGCTGTCTTTAGGTCGGAACTTGTTCTCCGGTTCGATTCCGGCGAGTTTCGGAGCGCTTTTGGAGCTCAAAACGTTGAGCCTGGGAAGTAATAATCTTAGTGGTAGAGTTCCTGAGGAGCTCATGAAGTTGAGTAATTTGACTACATTGGACCTCAGTAACAACAAGCTGTCCGGAGAGGTTTTGAGGGACATTGGGGTGTTTAAAAACTTGCAGGTTTTGAACTTGAGCAATTGCAGGTTTTCGGGGAGATTTCCTACGAGCATTGGGAACTTGATGAAGCTCTCTACTCTGGATTTGAGCAAGCAAAGCCTTTCTGGGCAGTTGCCAATTGAGATATTTGGTTTGCCAAGTCTACAAGTGGTTGCTCTCCAAGAGAATCGTCTATCTGGTGATGTTCCTGAAGGTTTCAGCAGTTTGGTTAGTCTACAATACTTAAACCTCTCTTTTAACGCCTTTACTGGTGATATTCCTACGACATATGGATTTCTTCGGTCGTTAAATGTTCTGTCATTGTCAAGTAATAGAATTTCTGGTGTGATCCCAGCTGAGATTGGTAACTGTTCTGAGCTTCAAGCACTTGAGCTTCGTTCTAATCGCCTTGTGGGCAATATTCCTAGTGATATCTCTCGCCTTTCTCGTCTGAAAAAGCTTGATTTGGGTGAAAATAGATTGACCGGTGAAATACCAGAGGAGATCTCCAAGTGTTCTTCTTTGACTTCTCTGTTGTTGGATGTGAATCAACTTTCAGGTCACATACCACACTCATTGTCAAGACTGTCAAACCTCACGGAGTTAAACTTGTCCTCGAACAGATTGAATGGAGTCATACCGTTGAATATTTCTTTCATTTTTGGCTTGAAGTACTTGAATTTGTCGCATAACAACCTCGAAGGCGAGATTCCTAAAGCGCTAGGTTCTAAATTCAGCGACCCTTCTGTGTTCACGGCTAACCCAAAATTATGTGGGAAGCCTCTGCATAGAGAATGTGCAAACGTGAAGAGAAGGAAAAGGCGGAAGCTGATTCTGTTCATTGGTGTGTCGGTGGCCGGGGCTTGCCTTTTGGCGTTGTGTTGTTGTGGCTATGTCTTCAGCCTTTTGCGATGGCGTGAGAGGATTAAAGAAGGTGTTGCTGGAGGAAAAAAGCGGAGCCCTGCAAGAGCAAGCTCAGGAGCCGATAGAAGTCGGGGAAGTGGGGAAAATGGGGGGCCTAAACTAGTCATGTTCAACAACAAAATCACTTTGGCAGAGACATTGGAAGCAACAAGAAATTTTGATGAGGAAAATGTGTTGAGCAGGGGAAAATACGGATTAGTATTCAAGGCGTCGTTCCAGGATGGAATGGTACTTTCAATTCGTCGCTTAGCTGATGGTTTCCTCGACGAGGGAGGTTTCCGAAAAGAGGCAGAATCCCTTGGCAAGGTCAAGCACCGGAACCTCACAGTTCTCCGGGGGTATTATGCCGGTCCACCAGACGTTAGGCTTCTTGTTTATGACTACATGCCTAATGGAAACCTCGCCACTCTCCTCCAAGAAGCGTCTCACCAAGATGGGCATGTACTAAACTGGCCAATGCGTCACTTAATTGCTCTAGGCATTGCTCGTGGGCTCGCTTTCCTTCACTCGCTCTCTATAGTACATGGTGATGTCAAGCCACAAAATGTCCTCTTTGACGCTGATTTCGAAGCTCATTTGTCCGAATTTGGGCTAGACCGGTTAACCATTTCGACCCCAGCCGAGGGGGCTTCATCGTCCTCCACCCCAATTGGTTCATTAGGTTATGTATCGCCTGAAGCGGCGTTGACGGGGCAAGCAACAAAAGAAGCGGATGTGTACAGCTTTGGGATCGTGTTGTTGGAGATATTGACAGGAAGGAAACCGGTGATGTTCACACAAGATGAGGACATTGTGAAGTGGGTGAAGAGGCAACTGCAAAGAGGCCAAATTGCAGAATTGCTCGAGCCGGGGCTGCTCGAAATAGACCCGGAGTCATCGGAGTGGGAAGAGTTCTTGTTGGGAGTGAAAGTGGGACTACTATGCACCGCCCCTGATCCGCTTGATCGGCCATCAATCTCTGACATTGTATTCATGCTTGAAGGCTGCCGTGTCGGGCCGGACATCCCATCATCGGCCGATCCAACTTCACTGCCTTCGCCAGCATGAAATTTTGTATTGAAAAAAGTTAAGATCAGGATTACTTCTCCAAAAGAGGTCATTCTTTTAGGCATTGTCGATTTTTTTAATTTTAATGTCTAAGAAGCACGATGTTTATGTGTCTACTTTTGTTGAATTCCATTATTTTCTTCTTTTTGTGCGATTGGTGGGTCTTTTTCAAAATCTTTTTATTCCTCCTTTTGCTCAAAAACTATACCAACAACGACCCGACGGCGCCGTTGAAGGAGTTTAAACAGGGGACCACTTAGAGAGTCAAAATTGGATTTTTAATATATATTATTTTTCCTCGTGGAAGTGTGAGAGTGAGGGAAAGAGACTTTGAGGAGGACCAAGAACAGCCTTATATTCCCGCCATATAAAACGAGAGACAAGAAGAAAACGACAATGAATCGGGAGAAGCCACGTGGCGAGTTCTTGAGAGAGGAGAAAGTAGCCGTTAATGTGACCAGTGAGTGGACTGAAGCTTCCTTATAAGGGAAAAAGTGACGCAAACTTTAGGATCCGTGAACATGTCGGAAATTTAGATTCTTTTGTTATGCCACGTAGGATTTGAGAGGAGAGAAAGTGTTGACCAGCACGTGGTCCCTGACCGCTCCCACAAAAGCCATTTTTTATCATTTTTTTTTGTGGGGCAATAAAAGCCGTGCTTTTTGTTGTGATGCAATAATACAAGTTGGCACGGAAGTTGTGTGTATGGGTGCTACTAGGTCCCACGTCCATCAGAATTCAGATGGCGATCGTTTTTCACCAGAATACAGTGATAACAGCAATAGACTGATGTTACCGTGTGGCAGAGCGTACACGAATTCAAAATATAAAAATAAGAGAAAATAAACGTGACGTGAATTCAGAATCCAATTTGTGAGTTGGGACAGGAACCACATTTATTCGGGTCAGGATAATGTGCAAGTCTGACGTGGATATATACGAAGTGCGAGCATTGTGTTGTCAATTTTCAATTGTAGTTTCAAGTTCAACTTCGGAGATATGCAATGACTAACATTGTTTCCCCCTCATAGTCCGTCTTGCTTTATGTTGGTTGGGACTACCTAGAGGAAAAAATCTTGTCATCTCCGTACAGTTAAAATCCCGTCACTTGTAAGATAATAATTCTCAATCTAGCATACAAGAAAAGAAAATAATTAGATCATGTTAATTAAAAAATAAATAGATAAATAAAACAAAACATAGTGTTTAATAAATAATACATTTAAATTAAAATAATTTTGTTTTTTTGAAATAACGTAGAGAGAAACAGGAAACAATAAAAAGAGAATGAAAAGCAAAAAAAAAAGAAAAAGAAAATGAAAGATATAAAATTAAAAGTTCAAATGTTTAAAAAAAACAAGTGATTTTGAAAATATATAAAATTTAAAATTTAAAATGTTTAAAAAAAAACACATGATTTTAAAAATGTTATGTATTTAAATATTTTTAAAAGTGTTATTTACTTCTATTAAAAATTAAAACTATACTATTTAGAAAAATTTCTTAATATTATTATCATGCAGTGCATTTTTTTAAGACTAAAACTTACTTGTTTTAACCCCATACGATTAAATATGACTTATATTTTGCAATTTGCATGGTATCCACACAACAGATATTTTTTTAAGTTTATAACTGCCTCCTACACGGAGTGCAGATTTTGCAGAGGGACAGACGGCCCACATCCGTTGTCTCATTCTTTTTTAATTTCAAAAAATATAATGGATACAAATAATGGACCTCCAAGTTAGTACGCCATAATAGCAGCAGCTGTTTGGGTGAGCAATCAATAGGCAACACGTTGTTTTAGTATCTCTATACCACTACAAAACAGCCATGCAATAATGATTCGAACTGGGATCACGAGGTAATTAGAGCTAATGACCAGCATTGACAAATAACAATCAACACGTGAACTTAATGAGTCGGAAGAAAAAAGAATAAATACAGCTCAAGTAAAGTCGTATAGATGGTATATATCATTACAAATTAAGTTGGCAGCTGAAAGCTTTTTTTCTTTCCAGTGGCAAAAACAATAAACAAAGTTGGCAGATGACAGAGGTTAACAAGAGAAGACCAAGTCAAGAGGAGGACCACATTTGCGTAGCGCAGCCAAGTTAATTTTACCTATTTAACACGTGATTAAGGCACTCGGGTCATCATTTAGCTTCATGCTCTTATATTAGGACGTCATTATGGAAGCAAAAAGGTACAAAGTTCCTTTTAAGGAGTATGGTTTTAAAGATTTACTCAATTGTTTCTGTCTTTTTACTCATGTACACAACAAACAAACTGGCTATGGCGTTTTAAGTACTCAACCAAGTCACTCACTTGACTACATTTTGAAGAATTGAGATGGTTCCATGACTGAAGTATTTACGAGTCATTTGCATGACTAACGTGGCTGTTACACACAAATTAGGGAGAAAATAGAGAAGATTACAGCGAACACCTGTCAGGCGAATGTCAAACCCTCGGGAAGGGATTCATTTTCGGGGTTGGGTGAAATAAATCTACGGCAAGCATACAGAACAGCCGTGTGGAAACCGTTGGGGTTGTCTATGAACACGAAGTGCCCAGCCTGCAATTACACAAAATTATATAAATACAATATAGGAAATCCATGAATCAACTCAAAGCAAATACATTTTCAGTTAAAAAGAAAAAAAGAAAAAGAGGACAATCAAAAACAGAGAGAAAAAGACCTGAGGAACCCTAATAATCTCACACGGGACCTTCATATGCTTGCGAGCTTCTTGAGCTCCTTGATAGTTCATCCAGTCTTGATAGCCGTATATAAAAGTAGTTGGCACATTCCACTCTGATGCACTGTATGTAAAACGCAAGAGGATCACATGTAAAGACTGCAGTTCTTTGCAAAATTTCAATGTTGCAGGATAGCAACATAACATAAATTTGTCTGACTTCACATGAGGTAAAATATACACAGCTTAGTTGAAAACGTAACAGTAGCTAACTTATCACGGAAACAATTTCAACACTCAAGATGACCTTGTTGAATTTCAAACAGGTTAAAAAAAAAAAAAAAAAAAAAAAGGGAACCACAGCAATTCTGTCGAGCAGAAACGTAACTTCATCTCTTCATACCTTAAAATTTAAAAGAACAAAGAGACTTTCAGAGAGAAGAAGGATTGTCAAACCTGTGTAGAAGGGGCATCCTAGCAAATGCTCCAAATGAAAAAATATATTTTAAGCACAGCTCCCCACTAGCTTTAGCCGCTTGAGTATGGTACACATAATCTTCAATTGAGAAAGAAACCATTAGAGACCTTGTTAGCAAGGTAGGCACAAGTATAAACTAAACATTGATATCAACTACCTGCTAGCAATTTAGACTCCTCTTCAGTAAGCACGTCCCCAGCTGAATAAGAACCAAACCTAGCAGTTGTGTACCTCTGGACAAGATTGGGGCCCCATGGACCTAAACCCCTGTAAAAGTACGAAAATATTAACTATTAAGGCAACTGGTACTATTGAACTCCCAGAACACGGAGTGAAAGCAGCTGTCAGCTCAATTTCCTAGAACATGGTAAACAAACTTTACTTGGATCATGGGTGGGGAGAAAGGAGGTGGAAGCCAATATTTATTATAGGTAAGAATGGAAACAATGCTTGAAAGCATACATGGTAAATAGATGCTGCAACTAGGTTAGAAATAGAAGCTGAAACCAGGAGGCCAGATCTTAAGATTTCTAGAATAGAAGCAGAAGCATAAACACGCATGCATATTTCTGCAAGTTATATACTTGTATGTGTACAAAAAAGACTAGTTTCTTGCGTGCATGAGCATGCATGTAACATCCACACAGAAATATTAACGGAAGGTATAAAAAAGGAGAAAAATGCATGAAATGAAAGCTTATAGAGTTTCTCAGTTTTATACTGGACATGCTATTACAAACACATTTCAAAGAAGGTATTTTAAATCGGAAAGAAGATAAAAGGGACACCTGATGATCTTTTGAGGAGTAAAATTAGACTCCCACAAATGGTTTACAAGTGCTCCTTTCCATGTTGCTCTGAACTGGGTATGCCACTCTGACTTGCCGTCCGATTCAGATGAGAAGCCAGCAGGTCCAACTAAAATCAAGTGCTTAATGTGCTCTGGATGCTGTTATGAAGAAAAAAATAAGACAGATTGGATAAACATAGCATTATACTCAGAGTTCAAAGTCGGCAGCAGAAAGCAATCACCTGAAGAGCATACTTAGATGCAACATATCCTCCAAATGAATGTCCAAGTAATATAAAGTTGGTGAGGTTCTTGGCTTTTCGCCATTCCTCAAAGGAATCAATGAACCATGCCTCGGTTTCTGCATTTAATCGCAAGCTCACGGGTCACAACACAAATAAAAAGTATTTCCTTTTTCACATGGTTTAACTATCTCATCCAGGCAGGTTAACAAGAAAAGAATATGAAGACATGTTTCAACTACCTTCAGTAGTTTTGCATGTGAAGTCAGGCCTGCTTGATCCACCCCAACTGCAATACATTTGAACAAACAGAACTAAGCCCCCAAGCACTATGAAAAAAATAGAATAATGAAAGTAGTATAACGCAATTGCACTCGTGACCTCAAATAATAAATACTATTTAAAAAGTTATCATGAGCTCAAATACAAGATAGCTGACGAGAAAATTTGAAAATTGTCTTAATGACACACCAAATGCACACCACATATATAAATATGTGTGTAGCCACATTTAATTTTTTTTTTTTTCAATTCAGAAAAGTCTGTAAGATATCAACAATGATGCAGAAAAAAGCATCCATCTTCATTAAAGAGCAAAACATCAATATCTACAAGCATAGAAACAAAAGCATGCTTTATCCAAAACACAC
This sequence comes from Artocarpus hirsutus, assembly GCA_946598075.1. Lineage (NCBI taxonomy): Eukaryota > Viridiplantae > Streptophyta > Magnoliopsida > Rosales > Moraceae > Artocarpus > Artocarpus hirsutus. The sequence continues at coordinate 42,952 of CAMOHE010052313.1, read as the reverse complement.
ACAAAAAACTAAGTTTCTAAGAAATTATCCATGAACTTTTCCATTCTGGGGAACCAAGAACCTAATATATACATACTACATAGTGGTAAAAAAACAGTACACACAAAAAAAAACAGTAAAAAAAGTTTCACTCATATCTATGTGGAAGCATTAATAATTTGTTACTCAATACTCAATATAAAAAATAAAGGAAACAATGATATCTTCAACGTTGCTGGTTGGATGAACAACTAAAACATGGGATGAAAGCCAACAAGATTAAATTTTTAGAACAACCGACCGTCGCAAGAAAAAAAAATAAATAAATAAACAAACAAATGAAAATTTAACGGAACATTATTACAAAATCACAGTAGATTTAAGACCAGCGAAGCTCACCCAAGCTGATCAATCGCAATGACTCTGAAACGACTTGCCAGAGCATCAAAATTCCTAAAGAAGAAGCCTTGAGAAGCAGCATATCCATGAACCATCACAAGAGTAGGAGAATCAACTTTACTGTCGAATGTGAGTGTGTTAATGAACCTCGGCTCACTGCTCGAAGATCGAAACCACCTGATTTTGGAACCCGGAGGCCCGGAGCCTATGTTAACCTGTTCTTGAACATAAGGAGTCCTGATATTCAAGCAATCCACCCACATTTAATTTTAACAGTCATCAAAACGCTGAATTAAAGGAATTCAAAAGACCATTGCATATTACGAAAGCACATCTTTAACTGGGTTTAGATTAAAAACTCGATTAATGATTGTTGCAAACATAATAATATAATTTACCCTTTGACAAACCAAGGAAGAAAATAACAACTAGTTGAGAACTCAAGAAGTCAAAAATTAGGGTTTTGATATCAGTCAAACCAATTGGAAAGTTCAAATCAAAAGATAAGAAAATCCAAATTCAGAATTCTATAGACGTGCAATTACGTCCTCGAAACGGAAAATCTTCAAGAATTCCGAGGAACCAACAAACTAACCAATGGCCAATTTCAACCGCCACGGCGAACAAAATGCCGAAATTTCCATTTCGGAGATTAAACAAATAAAACTCGGTAACCAAATTCAATTTAGGGTTTTAGAAGGAAAAAGGAGTTACTTGACTAGAGAAAGGAGACGCTTTTCGGCGGCGATGATGTGGTCGGTGGAGGTGGGGATCCAACGGAGGACAGAGGGCCAGAGCCATCTGGACTTGGTTGCAGACGTTGCAGCAGAGGAACCAAGGTCGGCGGATTTGGTCATCTGCTCCGCCATTCTCGATGAAAAGCTCAACCACCGATGGCGGAGAAGGCTCATACGATGCCTTGATCACTAAGAAAGCTAATAAAACTCAACGCATATGTAATCTTTCTGGTTTTCAATGGCGCTAATTTATAAACAACTTGCCCATATATATATATATATATATTTTCACGAAAATAATAAAACAAGTACATTTGTGGTGCTGCCACGTGGCAGGCGGAAGATTTGCTGGGAAGAGCCCGTGACAAGGATCTAGCGGAGCAGAAAGCAATGACGGCTTTTAAAGAGCGTATGATAACGCGCTGACTATTATAGGGAGAAGAAAGAAGAAAGAGGAAAGAGACTCGCAAGGAGCCAAGAAAAGTAGTCAAAGACTCGCTTGGCGATTGCGCGTACTTTTTTTTGGATAGATTATGCTATACGCTCACGTAAGCAGTGACTGCAATTAATTTGGGGGATGAAATTAGGCGTTAGGGGTGACGAAAGCACAAAAACGACAACAATTTGAAAACAACGACCACAATATTTGAAACCTTTTTCTGACGTTCTATCTCACCTCATAAACTTTTTTTTTGCACGATAAATAGGGTGCTTTGAAACTTTGCTCAAAACCAATGGTCTAATTCAACTCTTAGAAACTTTGTTCAAACCACAACGACCACTGCTGACAAGCGACGTGAAACTTAGAAAACGACAACAGCTTGACAAACTACAGCAAACTTAGACAACATCCCGTCTTATCTACCAAAACCAAATTGAAACTCTCCGTTACGTAAGAGCATTTTTTTTAAAGTTTGGTCACAACAATTAAAGTAGGAAGACCAGTAACTTTTTCACGAATGATCGGATTCAATCCGGAGAGGAATTAGACGTCGCACGTGACGAAACTAAAACCGACAACATCATGAATGAAGAAAAGAAATATAAAGGACAATACAAGAAAAACTACATAAAACTATGAAAACACAAACAAATGTAGGAACGAAGTAAAAGAACAAGAAGAGCAGCAAGAATGAAGACGATATACAAATTCCACAAACGAAAAAAAAAAATGAAACAATGATAACTTCAAAAGGGGAAAAAGAAAAAATATCAAAATAAAAACGACATAAAAATCAAAAGAGCAAGGGGAAAGAGAGTAAATTTTAAGGACAATAAATTCAAGGAGGACAGAGACGGACAACATTAAAAAAAAAATCATCTTCCAAACCACCAAAAGTGTAGAAACGGCATAAAGTCGTGCATCACACTACTCTAAAGTAGCACTGAAATTTTATTCGTTATATGTAGTATGACAAACATGAAGAAAAAAAATACCAGCGTACATAAAAACGACAATAAGATTCCAGACAGAAAAACGACAATAATATTTATGATGCCTTAAAGACATATTAGGTGAAAAAGAATTAAAAAATTGATCGAAGCTTTCCAAAAAATATGAATATCATGCTGAATCGATGCGTACAACCTCTCGACATCTCCCACTTGAGCAGCAAATCTCAACTTGTGATACGTTTGAGAATAATGTTATAACGACTAATGTGCAAGACAAACAGAAAAAGAGGCAGTGCACTGGTTTGTGTTCGTGGCGTCCAGAAAGATATATATAAAATGCTCATCCTCAACTTCAATACTGTGAGAATTCTACTGCTCAACGCAAAATATGGTCTAAAACTTTAATACGATTGAAAAACAAAACAAGAAGAAGAAGAGAGAAGAGAACAAACCAATATTTGAGAGAAGAGGTGGAAGAGGAAGAAAAGAGAAGAAAAGCAAAATGAATTTATGCATTCATTAAAACGGAGCCGACTAATCCATAGCACATCTACCAAGAGATCAGACCATCTGCACCACTCTCATAGAAAAAATTTTCAAGAGAGTGAATGAAAGCACAATTCTCAAAACCGTACATACGCAGGCAAAAAAAGAAAAAAAGCAAAATCCAGAGAGCTAGCTAACTAGCAAAACAATACAGGCAATGAGTGCACAAATGACATTGTCAATCCTCAATACCGCATTGGATTAACCAAACACAAATGATCCATTTCATTAGATGGTAAAAACTAATTGCTAAATTCTATATCCTACCATCAGCCCACAAAACTCAACAAACCATGACAGAGCTTATAATTACACTAACAAACACATTTTTGTAGGAAACTTCCCAAGCCGAAGTACTTCAAGAAATGTCATAGTTCTAAATCAATAGCAACAACCAGCAGGCAACAAATCCACCTAGAATAGAAGAATTCATTCTTAGTCAGCTCTTGACTGACCCGCTCGGGAAGAGAGAATGATGCCAACAATAAGACCATATAGAGCAAGCGCTTCAGCAAAAATGAGAATTAGAATCATCCCAACAAAAAGCTTTGGCTGCTGCGCATTCGCCCTACAAAGATAAAAAGACGTAATATTTAGAGGAAACTTCTAGCACAACTGGGTGAAACATAAGCACATTATTGAGCAAATTAATTTTGAGAGACAAGTAAATATGACAGAAATTCGAGAGAAGAGATCTGAATTCATTCAAAAGCCAGTAGTAGTCAATACTTTCATCACTGTGAGCCATTTCTCTTTCTTCTTTTGTGAATAATATATTCTAAAGAAAATAACTCTGATTCATGCTTTTGAGAATAATGATTAGCAGCATATCGATTGCCCAAAAAAGATTTAGAATGTCTCTGGCCTTGTAATAGACCATATTCAATCTTCAGCTCCTCCTTAGGGATAGAGGACATTATAGGCCTACAGTGGCCCTCGTGTGTAGCTATACTTTTCCTACGTCATACCAGGCTCAACTTCAGTTAACTAAAATTCTATATACGATGCTAATAAAATAATAAAAAAAATATACTAAACTATGAAGCGAAGGACAACAATTATTGATGAATCCCAACGACATTACTAGTGGAAATATTGGAAAGAGCAACATTGTTGACCAACATACCTTACACACTCTTATGCATAGAAAATGAGACAATTCTTTTTACCGCAAACATTTTCTTTCACACATTCATAATTAATCAACTGAGGAGCACCTCGTAGACTGCCTAAAAGTAAACACTTGTTGTTTGAATTGTACATAAGAAGGACAATGGGACCAATACTTGAAAAGGCAATCCAAGAAAAAAACTGATATTGAGACCCACTACAACAAAGCAAGAACCAAAAGGAACGACCTCAGACAGTAACTAAAATGGATATGAGAACCAAAAGAAAATACCACAAAGCTTACAAAAATGGATATGACTGCAATTTAAATAGTTTCTATCGCCATCCTTGACAATTTATTAGTGCATGGTTTAGACCAAAGTTTCCATTCAACTAAATTTCTCAATGCTTCACATTTATTTAGTAATACCTCTTCTAATTGTTCCTAAACACCAAAGCATTGTCCAACTATAGTAAAAACTTTTGTGAGGCCATAATGGGCAAGGAGCCAAGGATTAAGCAAACTACAGTCCATAAATTAGAACATTGTATTCTACACTTGTTAGGTAAGAATATCTAGGCAGTATGTCATAGAAGACGAGAAAAGAAAATAACTGTGCGTCCAAGACACCACCGGTCATCCAAAGAATCTTGAAAACATACGGACTACAACAATAAAACAACAAATCTCAAAGGAACCAAGCATGACAGAACAATAAATCCAGAAAGGATCATGCCGCTTAAAACAATGATCAAACGTCTCATATATAGATTCAGAGGTTTTTCTGTCTATTAATAGTCGTGGAAAACAAAAAATTTTACCACACAGAGAAAATGAAAATAACATGCTAGTATACCTAGATTATATTTATCAGACAATATAACATAATCTCAAATTCTCCTCCATCATAGGATCTATTATAGAATAACAAAAGAATAAAAAAATAAAAACCGATTAGAAATATCACTCACGCATTTGAGGCACCTAAATAAGATCAAACCAATAATTTCGCAGTCAATCCAGATATAAAGATATCACGAACCAACTTGAAAATTCCAGGCACAAATTTAACGCGTAAACGTCCATAACTTAGTGCATTGGAAGGAAAGGGAAGAAACATACCTAACACCGGCATCACCAACAATTCCAATAGCCATACCAGCGGAGAGACCAGCGAGGCCACAAGCGAGACCAGAAGAGAGATGAGCATATCCATCGAAGAGGTAATAAGATTTGGCCTTAGGGTTAATACCGGTACTGATGATGACAGCTATGATGAGACCGTATATACCCAGCACTCCAGCCATAACCACCGGTACGATCGACTTCATCACCAGCTCCGGCCTCATCACTCCCATCGACGCAACTCCGACCCCGCTCTTCGCCGTCCCGTACGCAGCTCCCATACCTGTAATCGCAAAACGCCAAATCAAAACCCTATATCCAAGCAAATCAAACCATAGATCTGAATTGGAGAACAGTAGCTAAGGTTGAAATTGAAGAACGGAGAATGCGTGAATTCGAATCGAATTGAATTGGATTTACAGGAGAAGACGAGAGCCGCAGCAGCGCCAAGAAAGCCGAAGAACGGCGCCGTTTCATCACCGCTGAAAGTCGACGACATTTTTCTTCTTCTACTTCTTCTCCGAGAAGATTAGAGGACGATCGGATTTGAGGAAATTTTTTAATCGTCGATTTCTGAGTTCTTTTTTTCTTCCGATTTTGGGTTTATATGGAAAATTCTATCGACTTCCGCAGATCGGTGGCTTTCTGATGGCGTCTGTAATTTTTTTCGCAGCCAGTCGTTAATTAGAGATTCTAATGCAATTACGATCATACCCCGTCCACACGTGCGTCGTCACAGCATCGGCCCCGGCTCTAACAAGTCCAAACAGTCTTTTCCCTGGAATTTCATTGCATGTGAAATATATACGAATTGGCTTTTCAAAAAAAATAGGAATTGGGCCCTTTATTGTTACTTTAGGAAGCGGGCCTGTTGACACCACCGGCCCACCACAGTTTCTTAGACCTGCTGAGATCATAGGTCTAGAAGAATGACTTCCGAAATATATGTTAGATTTTATTATAGTCGAGGGAACAATAAATCAAAAATTGCTATAGTCTCGTTTTTGTTCTTAATTGCTAAGAGAGGGTAATCTATCTTAAGAAAAAAAAAATGCTGAACCACCATCCGTGTCAAGCACTAGAATTAAAAATGATAAGACTCAACTTGCTGTTCCTATACTGTTAGACATGTTGGATTCCACTAGCGTTCTATAGCATTGTTCAAATGTGTCTTTAAAAAATGGAAACATGCGAGAGTGTTTGTTAAATGAGTTCAAATGCTAGCATGTGAGAGCTTAACATTGTGGCATAATTTTGCTTTATATTGTAAAATATGAGAGTTACTCTACTGATGTGCCAAACACAAGCTCATTAGGCTACAAATATTTCGTTATGTTCTTGATCAATGATCATAAGCAACGTTTCTCGTTTCCTTTGACAATATATCACTTTGAACATTTAAAAATGAATAAAATATAACGTCATAATTTAAAATTTACCGTCTTCCTTCACATGATACGCCCATGTCACATGCATTCATTTTGTGCTAAACCATGCCACACTATTTACTCGAGTTTGAGGTCTCAAATAGTCTGCTATACAATGGCTCGAATTTATTTATTTATTTTTTTTAAAGACCATATCATATATAGGCGTTAATATAACCTGCAAGCAAATGATACAGCCAACATCTAGTTGAACACGAAGAATGGGCACAAAAAAATTGAGTTTGGACTTTTCAACATAGAAAGGCCTATAAATGAATGAATGAATAAATAAATAAGGAGCCCAACGTCAGTAAGTACTAAACAAGATCTCGAGGGGTCATTAAGAACTTCTGCATTTATATACATGATCAACAACAATAAAAACTAGTAATTTTCTTGAGATTTGACCTAATTTCAGCACGGTGAACATGGTCAAGTATAACAAGGTAGCAAAGCAACTAGATAAAATGCCAAGAGAATGAATCAATTTCATTTCTATTACTTTTTCACCGTTCAAGGAAGCACGCAGCAGAAACTTCACATGCTTATAGGAGAAGTTAACCTTTCACAAATTACGTATTTGAAAGCTAATTTATGCGAAACAAACACCTGATCCTGGACAAAAAATGTCCTGAACGTATGGATAGCTGCACCTTATGAATCATCCCAACAGTGTCTTCCACCCTTTGTCATCATCCATCAACAGGTAAGACTAGTATCAGAACTATAAGAAGAAGACCAATGCATTAAAAATGGGGGCAGTAGACATCTATTGCCGGAGTTCGATTGTCAACAGCAACAGAGGACCGATTAGGAAATATCACGAAATTACATTTAAATGATAATCTGTTGCCATAAATGTGAAGAAAAAGAAGACATACCTCCTGCCAATAACCCCACTGTGTTTTGCCATCCTAGCAACGATGAAGAAGAGTTGTAAGCATCAATCTAAAGGAAGACAAAAGGCGGAAAGAAAAAGAATGAAGTTTCAATCTTTCCCCAACACAGGTGAGAGTCTAGTATAACTGAGGCTTATAATGAATATTGTATCGACTAGTTTAAAATCCACTTCTTAGAAAAACGTACCTCACTTTATTTTGCAGAATCTGATTGTAAGAAACCAAACTACATGGATGACAGTTAACACTCAGGAGGCGGATATGCGGGCAACAAAATCAAGGGTGTATGTGCATACACACAAGCACCCAAGCAGTTACGAAAATACTAGGGAGCATAGTTCTCAGTGCCAATAATATAGCAGCAACTAATAAAAATTGCAAAAGCTGCTCAATCTTTGAAGAGCAAAGTGAAGAAATTAATGTCAAAACTTAAAAAGTCAGAACTCAAAAGCAATGCTAAACTCAGTACTTTAGGCAATGAATGAAAAATATTCTGTTTGCTTGTTGTCACTAAAACAATCCTACACTGTACAGATTAAAAAAAAAAAATATGAGACGTCAAGAACAATTAGTATCTCATCTCTGGGGATCCCAAATAAAACATAGGGTAACTTTCCACCCTTGGACGCATAAGCTTGATGAATGGCGAGCATCTGGTAAAAGTGATGTCTTCGTATAATGCTTAGCCCAATACAGATGTACAAACAACTTGAGTCGAGCCCATCGGTAGTTGCATGAGCAGATACTTTTCCATAATCAGCCTGGCTCGCTTTAATCACATTTTCAAGAAGGCATCACATTTTAAGTAACTTGCACCGGACTTGATTCAACAGGCAGCATACATGCCATTCCACCCTTCGATTGCACTTTTGTGTCACTAAAATCTTATTGGCAGTTTGAATTAATTACCAATTCTGTGCTGCAATCACACCACCACTAATATGCTTGGAGACCATGAAAGCACCAAATACTTTATTATAGCTCGGATGGAAGTGCGTTGGTAAGAACTCTGATTATAGTCAACGCCGTCACGTTTTTACACTCGGCTTTGATGCCATGTGCCTCTCAATCAATTTATCCACAAAGGCACGGATCTGCACATGTAAGGTGTCCAAAGAAGCTTAGTAAGCATATGAGGACCTTAAATCGCCCTGCATTTTTGCATTCTTAAATACAACCGTTCAAGAAATGACAATGACGTAGCAACAAGACCACCGGAGATAATAAAATAAAATAAAATAAAAAGCTTAGGGATGAAATGCTCGGCAGTTATTCATTGGGAAAGGGTACCATACAAGTACAAAAATTCAAAGCACCAGTCACTATCTATCTGACAACCATTTGGCTTTAGCTGATACCAGACACACTCCATGGAACAGTATATTTATTTTGGAATCAGAATTATACTTTGAAAACAAAAATTCCAAGTAGTAATCATATTTCTGTTATTAATGAACAACAATGGTGCACCTTGTTCCTACGCTTGAAATCAAGAAACTCAGAAACAGCCATGGCTTTCTCTGCATCTGTAGCTAGCTCCATGACCTGCAAGTTGAATCAATATTATGAGCATCAATAATGTTTAATTCATTTCGATGTCGTAGCAACTTTTGCTTATCCTTATTACAAAAAGAACAGAGGAGGTTCATATACAGAAAATAACCTACCTTTGTTGCACTTTTCTTCATTATTGACTTGTATCCCTCTCTATCTATTTTTTTAGCTTTATAAAGGGGCATAAGCAATGATGCAACATAGTCTACAACAGCCTGTTTAATACGATCTGCCCCTCGATGATGACTTTTTACCGATTCCTTGTTCATCGTAACCTGTGAAGCAGAGCTCTCATTTGCTCGTCCACCATACTTCCAGGTGGGTTGTCTTGAACTTGCATTTGAATCCTCCTCATCCCTTATGTAAGCGGCTGGATCAAAGAAATTAGAATCAGCCGCTGCTGCTTGAGATTGCCATCTCTCAATGGCATAAAAATCCTTTATCCCAACACTTCCAGCCATGTCAACCCATGCTTTTGTATAAATGCTGCTGTCCGCGGCAGCACTCTCTCCTGAATGCTCTTTGAAGTTCAAATGACTAGCAATCTCATTTGAATGGCTACGCTGAGAAAGATTGTCAGCCGAAATTCTGGAATTATCAAGGTTGACACAGGTGGCAGAGAAATCAACAGACCAGTCCCTTACTCTGCAATTCCTAGAGTCTATTTCTGATATACAATCTTGTCTCCCCAGAACACCACCAGACCATTTCCTCCTCAAATCATATTCATCCATTTGAGCATATTGCTCACGTCTCGCAAATTTGTGAAAGGAGGGAATTTTAGGAAGCTGCAGCAATGTATTGCTCTTTGCCTCCGAAGACGCATATGCCTGCAAAGCGCAACAATCACTTAGTTTATGGAAGAAGACACCAAAGTCAGAGTTTATAAAAAAGGAGAGATATGTAGTCCGGATACAATCTAGGGCGCCACTTTTTTGTCAGAGCATTAGTTTAAAATCCATTTTTTCCTCAGTAAGAGGTAACATCCCTCATTTCTTCAGCATTTCAATAGGTTATAACAATGAATACATGAAAGAAAGGAAAAAACAAAGACAAAAAAAAAAAAAAAAAAAAAACCAATCACAACAACAACAACAATAAATAGTATTATCATACCTAATGAAACAATTATGATTTCTTCCAAAATTTTTGCATTGTTTTAAAAAGAGAAGAAGATAATTATAATTTTCATGAACACTGTTGGAATTTTTCAAAGTCTAGCTAAGAAACAAGATTGCATGTAAAGATTTACAGCAATTCGTAAGAACAATACTAAAAAACGTAAACCTCAGCAGATAACTGGAAAATGTAACAATAACTAACAAACTGCAAGTATTCAAATGACTTGATATGACCTTGTCATGGACCAAGTTCTTTGCAATGTCACTACAAATTGACATCAATAAATTGCTTAAACAAGAAAACGACCAAGGAAAACAAACCTCGACAGCCGCAAGAGCTGCAGCACGGGCTGCTTCTGCAGCAGCAACGGCAGCCTTTTCTTCTTCTGTCATAACAGCACCATCCTCTGCATCAGTATCCAATATGCTTGCTGAACCTTGAGACCTCAACGAATTGTTTTCTGGCTTTGAGGACGTTGCTGATTCTAGCTTCACTACTTTTCCACTCACTTTCTTTGCATTTGCACTTGAAGAGAAATGGCTTCCATTTGATGCAAAAACCTGAAGATTTCCTCTGTCAGCACCATGATTTGCGTGTAGAGGTGGCTTTGCTAAAGCTGGATCTTTAACAGATTTTCTCCTTAATGAATCTATGGTAGCTGATTGCCTCGAGAATTTCAATGCACCATTAGAAGCTTTTTCCTTGCGGAAGACTTCTAGCCATACATTAACCAATTGACTTGCTATGGCACGTATATCACGGCTAGTATGAACACAAACCTTCTCTTTCACAGTTTTCCCAATGCCTACACCAAAATAACAAACAACTTAAAAGTACCGTAAAGAAATGAAATTATATAACACTTCACTTTGAGTTGATCCACATGAAAAAAAATGCATGGAAGGGGGGAAAAGTTGACCAAACAGGCTAAAAAGGTGTCTAATATTTATTTGTGCACTTAAATAAGTGATCAAAATTTGATTATCTTATTAGTTTGTTTTGGCTGGGTGTGGGGTGGGGGGGGGGGGGGTTGGTGGTGGGGGGTGGCGGTGGGGGTGGTGATCAAACTTTAATTTTGGGTCCAGGGTGGGGGTTCCTATTTAGTTCATCAACCACCTATTCCTAAAGTAACTCATAGCAAAAGTGCACAGTTAACATTTAAAAGCAAAGAAAAACTCAAACATTAAATAATTATTTCATTTTAGGAGACTATATGTAAGCAGGCCCCCATGGATGCAAATGTTAGTCGCAAAGCAGAGATAGGATGCAATACCAGATAAGCGCACAGCCAGTAAGTCTGTTGAAACAAGAACAAGAAGACGAACACAATGCCGCAAGAGTTGGGTGCCATCCTTCCCCATGGAGTCCTGTTATAATTAGAAAATCTGCATCATTAGCAACCTCGTTTATAAAAAAAATGCTAAATGCTGTCAACAGAAAAACACCATAGAGACACAATTCATACGTAATTAAATTATGATATATTCTCTCTATCTTATACAAAAAGCAAAAAGCCAAAAACATAAACTAATGATGTATTCATGACCAACGAGATGAGAGGTACCAGTATCCATGAGTTGAGGGTATTCAACCCTTCTTTGGTGCCAGCAAAGGACTTCAACATCTCAACAGGAAGAGTCAGCAACTCTTTCACCAGATGCAAACGTCCAGCATTGGTTTTAGCACTGAAGAACATTTCCTGCAGAAGAGCTTCCCTGGTCAAAATCTGGGTTCCATCCAAAGAGTCCTTATAGAGGACATTAGAAAGTTCAACCGCGTCAAGTCTCCTTGCTATGTCTCTAACTTCATCCCTTTCAGATTCTGATTGTCTCTGTACTGACTCCATTGCCTCTACTTCTGCTGTGTAATCATTTCCAGTATTCAATATATCAATTATACGAACTGCTTCTCGAAGCCCACTCATCATAGCACCACCAACCGTGTCAGGGTGCTCCTTGCAGGTTGCTTCACCAGCAAAAAATAAGCAGTTCTCAACAGGTCTGCCTAATATATCATAGTCTTCTCCGGAAGCTCCAACAGCAACATATGAGTATGCACCATAGCTAAAAGGATCCCTACCCCAATTGGTTACAACTGATGCAACCGGATCAGGTACTGTCTCCTCCCCAAACAATTTACGAAGAACTACTACGGCATGGTTTACATGGTCGGAAGAGCTCAAATGTTGACCATCTATAGCTGCCTTACCAACCAGAAGTGCTATAAGAACAGGAGCCCCTACTGTCTTCTTAACGTTCCAGAACATAAAACACTGCCCTCTCCTGTCTGTTTCCTCGGCAGTTGCTCCAAAGTAATCCACAGAGTCATCCCAGAACACATCCGGAAATTCTAAGACTACCTTGTTAAGAACTCCAAAGCCAAGCCGCTGGACGGAAGACTGTTTCCACTGGGGTAATGGGGGCGAAAACTTTATTGTTTCAGCCTTCAAGCACCCTAATGGCACTGTAACCAGGACAGCATCACCATAAAATTCACCACCATTTGAGGTGGAAACTCTGACTTTATTAGACTGGCCATCTAAAACTCCGGAAACCTTGCTGCTATTGCTATATGAAACATCTGTGACCACATGGTTCAAGTGAATGCAAAGTCCTTCTCCAAGACACTCAATGACAGTGCTGTAACCCCCCTTGATCATGCAATGAGCTCCTCCAAAGCCACCATAGACATCATCTTGGTTCCAGTAAGGAAGAGATACTTCCTTAAGTAGGGCGGCACAACCATACTCCAAGTTGGCAAAATGCCAATCCATGACCCTTCTCTCAAGAGGACTCAAAAGCTCTTCAGTAGAGTAATTCCTCTTAAAAACTCTGCCATCACTGCTTGTTTTAGAATCCACAAAACCATCCACGGAAAAGTACTGTTTTTTTTCTTCCGTACTCCCCCCTACTCGCACCATACGACGCCTTTGAAGGGCATATTCCAAACCCTCCTCAAGAGACATTTTCATTGCGTGTTCCCCCTTCTGTGCAACAAGCAATATCATATCATCAAGAAGACTGTTGTACTCAGCTTCTAAAGCTTCATCCAGATCTGAAGGAACTTTTTGAGCTGTTACAATGTCATAGAGGGGGCAATCACTGTTCAATATGGTCAGCTCCAGGCCCAGCTGGGCACAAATCAATGACGAAGGATCCGGTCTTCTTTCAGTGTCAACATCACCCTCAACACCGGTAATAATGCTAGCCCCGAGATCCACTGGAACTGATAGAGATGACCGATCTGTATAAACACGACCTCCGATTCTACTTCTGGCTTCCAATACAGTGACAGCAAAACCTTGTCGTTGCAACTGTCGTGCAGCAGTTAACCCAGCAGGACCAGCCCCTATGACAATAATTTTCTTTTGAAAGTCTGCATCATATGGCAGATGATGATTCCTCTTAGCATCGTCGTTAGCTGCAGTTTGAATATGGCATGAATCATTTTTTGTGTCTACCGTTGTGATAGGGACCTGGTCACCTTCCAATATCTCAACCGATGGTTCATTACTTCCAACATCTAAATTTACCAATTTTTCCGCTAACTTTGCATCAATACTACAATTTTCACTAAAATCAGCAAAGCGTTCTTCATGTTCTGTCTCATTGGCTGATTCCACTCTGGCATTTGGAACACACTTGCTATCTTGTATTGCATCATGTGTCGGGTTTTCACTATTTAAAACAAGTCCATTTTCTGCTTCCATTGAAGCTTTAGAACTCTTAACCTGCCCAGTAATAAAAGAAACTCCATCCTCTGAATCAGCAACTGAAACACCAGAACCTGCCACAAAATTCTTTTCCCTAAGAAGTTTATAGTTTTGCTTAGTACCAGACTCTGCTTTGTCCTTCTCAGAAGCAATTCCAAAATTGATATAACCCTGTTCACAAGTTTATTGAAATAATACACCTTTTAAGATCTAAGTCGAGCACATACCAATGAAGAACTAAAAAAGAAAAAATTGCAGAAGTTACAATATAGAAAAGTTAGAAAGAAAAAGTGAAAGACTTTTAAAACTTACACTCTGATCAAGAAATGCATATATCTCCTTAATCAGGGAAACATGTGGTGATTCATTCGCAGAAGCATTTTCAGTAACCCCACAGTCAGAAAGAGGCAATATCCGACTGACGTCTTTATTCCAGAGACCTAAGATCTGATTCCTGCATTCCACCAAGTACCAGAACTTTCACTGAGTAGAATTTATTAGAAAGAGAAAGAAAAAAGGGGAACAAAGGCAGAAGACTGGTAAAAATGGAAAATAGGAAAATTAACAATCTTCATATTCTTTTGTGTGAAAAGGGCAACGCTTCACATTATAAACACACATCACAAACAATTGCACTTAAAGAATGACACAAGGAAATCTTACAGGATGAACTCGAGATATCAAAAAAGCCCATCCCATGCTCCATAAAGTGAAAATATTCTAAAACACTTGGAATTAACAGGAAATAACACAAAAGACCAAAACTGGTACCGGTATCTTGACAGAGTCACTGAGTAAAATGGATACAGCAACTCCACCATATTGGAGAATTGGTACTAGATGCCTGAAGGCAACAATCCAATTTTACAACCAAAGTCAAGAGGTAATACTAACCTGCATTCCAAATAGTCCTGCAGCCCACCTCTACGCTTCAAGATCTCCTTAAATTTAATCTTCTCAAGAGGGCCAACTGCATGAGCTTTAAGGCCTGCTGAGACTGCTGCTGCCCCACTGTCTTCCCCCTCGGTCACAGTACTTGAAGAAGGATCAAATTTTGATCTTGCTCTAAATGAGCGGTCACTATCCACAGAGTGTTTCCTGTCAAGAAATCCTTGCTCATCTGCCAGAATCTCCCAGTCAGCATCCCCCTCATAAGCCATGTCTCCATGCCTACGCTTTTTTTGCTTGCGCAAAACACGAGGGGTAGATAGTTTAGTCTCTTTGTTTTCGGTGTCCAGTAAAGATACTGCATCCTCTTGGTAACTCTCGTTTTCATCTGGAGCCGCAGATAGAGGAGAGGCTCCATGAGTCTCCTCGCCAAGGGAAATACAATATTGACTTTGAACACAAGTTGCTTTATGATCTTCCAGATTTTGATGAAAAGCAGAACTGTACTTATAAATAGCATGAGCAGATTCATTTTCTTCGACATAAGTCTCTAAAGATATCTCTTCGTCATTCAACTGGAAATTAGACCTCAGCTTAGGAACACCAGTACAAGTGGCAGGACTTGAAGAAATCCCGCCATTACAAGTCACAGCACTCCCCTTTCGCAGAGGACCTGAAGAAAGATCTTGGTCCTCTGCATAAGTACCTGGGCCACTACAGTTAGTGCGCGTCTCTTCCTTCTTCAGTAAATCAGAGTCATAGCCACACACAAATGGTCGAACATAATCAGAACCTTTCGAACATTGTTCAGAATCAAACTCATTTTGACATTCTGATACTTCCGATGTCCTTAAATAACACTTCATCATGTCAGCGTCACAATGATCTGTTGGAGTTTCCTTTGCGACCACTGAAGAGGAAATTTCACGGTTTAGAGTTATTTCTTCTCCTGCAGAACAATAGTTCAAGCTACCCTTAAAAATGCAAGTTTTAGAGGCAGCCTTCCGGCCAGGAGATAGGTTACTGTCTCCATCACAAGCTTTACTTGAGCTACATGGATCCACTGCAAGCCCTTCTTGAATAGTTGAACCGGGGTCCACCATAAACCCATCATGAATAACTTTGGAACCGCATTCTGAAATAACTTTGAAGGGCCTATTCTGTTCTCTGTCATTGGATCTCAAGCTCTCAACTGATGGAGAGCGACCTTGACTCGCGTCATGACTCTCTTTTAGACTCGAATTCGGACGAGACTTCCTCATTAAACCAGATTGTGCCCTTCGAAGAAGGGATGATAAGGAGTCATTCAAACGGTCACTCGAAGAGTGACTAATACCTTCCTCAAGCAGCATGCCTGAAACATTCTTATCCTTCAAAATAGAACACCCAGATCCCATAGATTCCGAACCAACATCATTTGTCCTTGCATTTGAATTACTCTTAAGTCTCTTTGCCGTTCCTTTAGGCTTGTTCTCTACACCAACGTCCACATTCATATCAGATCCACCATCGTCCACCAATGAACTTTTTTCCCCCCCTCTCGACACTGATTTTGCATCCGAGCCACCCTCCTCCACTGACGGATCCAAAGACTCCCCCACAACTGAAGCCGAACTCTTTCCCCTAATTGTTCCAGCGACAGAATCCTTCTTTGAAACCTTCAATTTCTTCCATAAACTCGCCAGAGTATCATCCATTCCCCCCAAATCCTCATTTCCAACATCAGTCCTCTTGCCCCTTCCAACGGACCCCTCCAATCCCGGCTTAACCTTCTTAGGGTTCCGTGGCTTCTTCAACTTCAACAATGACCCAATGGGCTCGTTGTCATCCGAATCAAGACCAATCTCAATTCGCTTCGATCTTTTCTTAGTGCCAGTCTTTTTCTCGTCCCCATCCATTTTGTTATTAATCCTACCTTCCCAAACAAACCTTCCAAGAATCCCCACTTTTCTGTAATCCTAACCCAGCTTCAACGCCCAAACCAACAAGCCACGGTCACGAATACGAATCATCACCTTCCGATTATAAGATTTCGAGAGAGAAGACAAAAAAAGAAGAAGAAGAAGAAGCTCATGCTTGGTCTGCTACACGCCCCTTCAAGCTGTGACGACAATGAAAATCGAAACTAAACGTTGAAATACGCATCGAAACCTATATTTCCACAAACAAATTTTGCAAATAAGACTTTGCAAAATGATTTTTTCTCTCTCCTCCACAATCAATCAACGTGTCGTCCCAATTTTCACTCCACTCAATCCGGAAAATTTAAAAAAAAAAAAAAAGCAAATTTGATAAATAAAGAGGAAAATGAAAGCCAAAATGGGGCTAGGGTTTTTGAGAGAGCGGAAATAAGCCCTAGTGTAGAGAGAGAGAGAGAGAGGGATTAGGGACAGGGGATGTTGGACCTGTGAGTGTGAGGACGCAGAAGCTGTGATTGAGTGGCGTTAATGGATTTGCCGGCGACAGTGAGATGCGCACATTAGCGTCTCCTTGTGGAATTGGTGAGGTCGTCTCTATAAAAATGCGCCGCTACGGTACGAGGAATTTAAACCCCCAAAAAATATTATGAAGGAAAAGAGGAAAATATTTGTTTATGGATGAAGGAACTCATCGTCAAGGGTTGTTTCCACGCCATTTGTGTGCTCTTGCGGTGAACGATACAAAAGAAGAAAAAAATAATTTTTCCTTTGACAAGATAAAAAATAAAAAACGTATATGCTTTTTATTAAAGAGGGAACAGCTCATAGGTCAAGGAGAACATTAGTGTAGTGTCATTTAAGAGCTCTTTTATGCTTAAATTAGATATCTATTCAGCCTAAATGAAAGCTAGTGGTAGGTGAAAGAGTGTCCACTTGAGAATGGAGTTTATGCTCCTATTTATAATGTTGAACATGGAGTGAGTGTGAGGCGGGTTGATCGTAACCTGGGTGTACTATAGTATAGTGCCAAGGTGGCAGGTGACATATGTCACGATCCTCTTCGTCGAAGGATTCCCCATCAGGAGGTTAAGACGGTGCCATGTGGTGGTCTTGAAGGATCGTCCACCACGTGTGTTGTTGTGCCTAACTAGCCTGTCTTGAGTGCCTAGCAGGATAAAGGAGTCAGCCTAGCAGGGTCTTCCTTGACTAAGGTGGTCAGCCAGGGTCGGTAAGCCCTTGTACATAGGGCTGGCAAATCGTATTACGTATTGTGTTCGTGTCAACACTATTACAACACGACACGATTATGCTGAACACGAACACAATACGATTAATAAACGTGTCTAAAATATAAATAGGAACATGACATGCCCATAATACGCGTAACACGACACGATATAATTAACACGATTATTAAACATTGACACGATTATTACACATTTATAACCAAAAAAAAAAAAAACCTTAATTCCAAAACACACTAAACACTCAAATTTCAAACATAACAAATATTTCCAATTTAAAATTCAAACATAACTAACACCAAAATATTCCTTATATTTAAATTAATAAATAGAAGCTTCCATTTCACACCAATAGAAAATCAAGCATGTTGGAGGCTGACGAATAGCATATACTCTTATGGTGCAGGTTAGACTCTTCACATTTGCAAAATTTAAACTTGTTTATATCATGTCGTTTCAACTCTTCACATTCGCAAAATTTAAACTCGTTTATAACGACGTAAAATTTAAAAACGTTTATATTATGTCGTTTTGACTCTTCACATTCATAAAATTTAAACCAGTTTATACAATGTCGTTTTTGTATCGTGTCATTGTGTCGTATCTAAAATTGTCAACCTTACTTGTACATGGTCCCTAAACAGGCGCTTCGGATGATCTTGCTGCTGATGCCACGCCTATATGCATCAGACATGGTGGGCACGTACACCCCCAATGGCGACAATACGATCTTTTATACTATTGTATCAAATTTTTAAATAACTAAGCATAATATAACATGATACGAGGGTGAAATTTTTAGACTCTAGAATGGTGGGCACCAAACTCTCGTTTTTGCCATTTGTCTTTGTGTGTGTATATATATATATATATATATATATAATATTACAAAACGTTGAAAAGCACCTGACAACTTTGTGGGTTTGAAGAAGTACAAGCAAAGGAAACAACACCAAGTGCTGCGCTCTGAACCCTGAAATTAATTTCACAAAACTAAACCCTAGATGCTAAACAACAACAAAGAAAATTATCTTAAATTCCCACAAAAAAAAAAAAAGACAGAGAATTTCTGTTCGTCGTATCAGGCATGCTGGGAGGTATCCCAAATCCGCAACTTGCCGTCTGAAGAGCTAAACGGTCAAGTGTTGGAATATAGAATATGGAGGTTTATCCAGGTACTTGGTTTAATAGATTTCTCTTTCTTAGCCAACTAGTAGGGTTTTTTTTTTTTTATATATATTTTCCAACAGTAAAGGTTTCTTTTATATGGGTGGGTTTTGAATTTTGACAATGATGGCCTTGGAGACCTTGAAAAAACTTACCTTTTCAGGAGTCCCTTGGTTTCGATAGAGGCAAATTCTTACCATTGTTGCAAAGCTTTCGCCGGAGAAAAAGCCTTATGCTTGTTCCACACAGGTTTTGGAGCAGAAGGATGACCAGAGAATGGAGGTTTGAGAAACTTCCAATGCAGAAACTCTGGAGGATATCCAGAGAATGACTCAAGGAAGTAGTATGTAACATTTCAACAAGAGATTTTTTTGTGTATTTTAGATGCTTATTTCGGCTGTAGTGGGCTTGTTCTGGCACTAATACAGCTCAAACGAAGCGATTTTTTATTTGCTCGTTAAATTCTTATGGGTACTTGATTACTACTATCGATTTTGTTTTGCCAACAAAATTTTGAAACTAGGATTTTTATGAATTAAATTTTCTTGTTTTGATTAAGGAGATATGCACGCTGTGGAACCTAAAAAAGTGACTAGCAGGAGAGCAGCCTTCTGAGGTCAAATATGTTACTTTTGATTACTAGTGCTTGTCTTTCTTATCAATAGGTCTTATTGCCACGCTGCTTATACTTTCATGGTTGTTGCGCATAGGTTGAGATTTGGGATTTAAGTACGGAAGGAAGAATTATGCAACTACCACAAGACTGCCCCAATGGATCACGGAAAGTTTTCCACCAAGGAGAGAGGTAATTCCTAATTTATGCGCCTGTTGACTCAAGTTATTCTGGGATTATTCATTGTACACATACATTGCGCTGTTGCTTGCAGGACTGTGCATGGTTGTTGTAACGCCCCTAAGTGGGGGTTAACAGTTTTTATTAAATAAAATAAAGATTAGAAAATAAATACAAATCGTCAAAGTAATTTGTCCGGGACTTAAACAAAAACTCTTAAATTAAAATAAAAACATAATCAAATAAATAAACCACAGTTTAATGTAGCACCTTAAATTTTAATAATATACAACTGTCATCATTATCATTTCAACCCTCAACAAATCTTAATACAGTCACAGAAAATAACAATCGATGCTTACATTATCATGAAGATCATTCATTGCATTCAAAGCAATCTCAACGTAATATAGCT
>CAMOHE010052313.1:0-22220 GCA_946598075.1 Artocarpus hirsutus | reverse complement strand
GGAAGGAAGAATTATGCAACTACCACAAGACTGCCCCAATGGATCACGAAAAGTTTTCCACCAAGGAGAAAGGTGATTCCTAATTTATGCGCCTGTTGACTCAAGTTATTCTGGGATTATTCATTGTACACATACATTGCGCTGTTGCTTGCAGGACTGTGCATGGTTGTTCAAGCTTTTATTCTATCTAAATCACAAGGATTTATAAACGCATTGGCTGGGTGCATTTTTTTTCTCGTTTTTGTCTACATCACATTTTCATGGAACCTGGCACTTTTGTCATTATCGTATACCTGTTTGGACTTTGTAGCTTGCACTCGGACATTATTCTCTGTTTTTATGAACTAGTATAGACTTTAAACATTTGTTGATATCTTCTTCTTTCCGAGCTTGTAAATGTATTGGCTCTTTCTCTCTGTTTCTTGTCATCTGATTCTATTTCTCACCTACTTGTCAGCAGGGCCTCATCAAATTTTGTCCCCTGGAAGTCCATACCTTGTAGATTCTTCGCGATTTGTCTCATTAAGCTTTGATCGTGTCATAGTAAAACGGTTCAATATTGTTTATGATTGCTTAGATAATTGTCGCTGAAGCAAGATTTCCATGCGTTAGGTTTCTAGAATCAGAGTTCACAGCCAGAGCATTGTGGTTTGTCAAAAATTTGGGTCGAGTTGACAGAGTGTGGTTGTGTTTTGTTATTTTACATGTTGCAGTTATGAAGATGGTTCCATGCTCTGGCGGGATGTAAGGAATCTTGTGACTCCACTTCCGTCAAGTTTCATTCGGTACCAGGTGCAGGACACGGCAGTTAGAGAATTTCATCACATACGTCATCATTTTATTCATCTAGAACAAGAGATAAAAAACCATGTTCTTGTGCGGTTCTTAGTCTATGCATTGATGGGTCACGCAATGGTGGTATCTCTGGATCCGCAGATGACAAAGTTGTGATTGTTGGTTTAGATCATTCATTGGTAACTATCTGCCAGACACTGGAGCTTGTTGCAGACATGTATTAACAGACATATGAACATGTGATGCTTTTGAATGAGTGATGATTTTGGATGTTATATCTATCATTCATCATTTCATTTGCCTGCACTTTATATGAGGTCAATTTTGGTTAAACTTGCAGACGGACTGTCAAAATATCTTAAAACTTTTGGATTCATGTTAAATTTTAGGTTTTAGAGATTAATGGCATAAGCCACTTTGTTCTATTCTAAGCGGTCACGGATGGGCCTAGCCTCATTCACTCCAAAACCCAACCCCCGCTGCTCTGCTCTAGCCTCTTCTCGTGCTCTTTCTAATACACTCCTCACCAGCTGGAGCTCTGTAGTCCATGGTCACAGAGCCGGAGTTTGCTGCGCTGCCGCTTGCTTGTTATGGTAAGTGGTAACTTGTTTGGTCCTCCCGTCTTTTTTTTTTTTTTTTTGGTTCAGTGGATTATGAACGATCGTAGTGTAGGCTGGTTTGCATCCATCTCTTGTGCATCTCATTCCCTCTAAGCAATAACAGCCATTTCCACTTCTTTTTTTTTAAGAAAGAAAACAAGGGTTATCATTTTCCCTTGTTGAGAAATGAAAGAATCTTTCCGTTACCCAAAAACAAATATTATCAAAGCCACAGACTAATTTTAGTGTGCCCATTGCCCTACTCATCGATATCAAACCCTTACGTAGCATGATTTGAGATCCCAATAATTTATGTAGGCTATTTGTTCTTTTTTATTATTTTTTATTGAAGATATATCGAAATGCATCAATATTGGATTTTAGCTTGAAAATTTTTAAATTAGCTAGTACCTTCC
The DNA here is from genome assembly GCA_946598075.1 of Artocarpus hirsutus. Taxonomy (NCBI): domain Eukaryota; kingdom Viridiplantae; phylum Streptophyta; class Magnoliopsida; order Rosales; family Moraceae; genus Artocarpus; species Artocarpus hirsutus. Next base: position 20,410 of record CAMOHE010052313.1, on the reverse strand, counting down.
TATATTTTCAGCCTATTTATTTATTTATTTTTAAATAAGGGCATGTTTTCCAAATCGTAAAGGGGAGAAGTCTTGAGAGTGAGCATCATTCATTTGATGAGGTAAAAGGAAACAATTCCATTCCTTTTCTAGTGTTTACTTACTTAGAATGAGGATCTTGTTAAATATATTTACTAAAATATTCTTTTACATAACTCATAGCTATTAAATAATAACAATTGAATTTGGACATCTAAGTAAATATGATATTTATTCCTTTTTATAGGGAATCAATACTAGGGCATGGGAGGATTAGTATTCAAACTTTTATTACTGATTTTATAAGTAAACACATTATTTAAAGGGAAAGAGAATCACTCCTTACTTTCCCCTTCTTTTTCCGTTTGATGTAAAGTAAACATGCCCTAAATGAACAAGATCTTGGCAAGAACATGGCTGGTGGTGATAATGCATTAATGTTTTTATTTATCATAGGAAGGGCAAAAGATTGATTTGTTATGTAGTTAACAAATCATAGTATTGCTCTTGGCCTGAAAACCAATTACTCTCGTGGACTTGAGTTGTCTTTGAATGAGTATATTGTCATATATATTTGTTGAGCTGTTATGTGTTGAACTCGAGGAACTAAGCAGGTTTTGGGAAGGGAATTTATTGAGTATCTAAGAAATGGGTCTAATGTAAAGATTATCGAATTCGTGTTCGAGAAATTTCAATTTTAAACTTTATTTTTTGTCGACTTTTCTTTCAAGAGGTTACCCTTTTCTTCCCCCAGTATTTTTCTTATTTCATGAACGTTTTGTTTTGTCATCTGGAAACCAAGAAGGCAAGACTCGCACATGAAACTGAGTTATGGTTCAGTTTTAAACTTTTAGATGAAGTCATGTTTGAATGTCAATGCAAAATACTGTTCTTTTCATATATATATATATATATATATATTTATTTTATTTTATTTTATTTTTTTTTTTTTGTGGCGGCTAAAGCCTACTCAGTGATTTCTCTCCAAGTCAGCATTCAGTGTGAAAGATACCGCTCATCTCTCATTATCTGTTTTTTAAGTTGGGCCTTCTCTTTGGCAGAGTGCGGATATATAATTATCACAAGTGAAATGCTTTGTCCATATTGAAGTGTCACCATGCAACGGTATGTGGTTTTTTATCTCCGTGAATTGTTTCATTTTGTTAATTTTGATGTGACAGTTGCAAGCTCGATGCCAATTCGCCTAATGCTATTTGTTTGCAACTCATTTATCACTTCTATTAATTTCTTTTTCTTCTTTTTTGTTTTGAAGTGCAATGCCGTTTCATACTCTTCTGATTCTATGCTAAGGGCATCTGCATCACAAGACACAACCGTGGCCCATTGGGAGCTCCATCCTCAAACGTGAACCGTACAAATGATCCTGATCAACGCACATACATGTTAAAAGGGTTTTAATTATTTTATTGAAGTCAAACTTTACTGAAGCTAGCTTTGGTTGAGAGGACTTAAATGATGTTTTTTTTTTTTGGTTCCCCGTTTTCTCCTTCCGCTCTCCGATGTAAGGTCGACATAGTTCAGCTTTTTGGATATTCATTCTTTTGGCTTAAACTTCGTTTTTAAAACCGGACAAAAGGGAAGCTGAGAATGAGAAATCCGAGTGCAAACATATGCCCGCGGAGTCATATGAAAGTGCACAGACAGAACAAGGTCGAGTTCTACACCATAAAAGGGACCTACCTTTGTTTACTGATTTTTAGAAGATGTACCAGCCCAGATTGGCCCCAGCCTAAATGTGTCACATTGTTGGTGGGGACATGGGAGCTAAAATTGATGCAATATTTGTACTGCAATACAGATTGTTGCTTCAAAGTCACAAATTTATCATGTTGATGGAACGAATCAGGCCGAATCTTGGTCAAATCAAACTGCTTAGTTGTGATAAGCATGCCATCAATGTTCTGGTTCTTGCTCGTTAGTTTTTATAGATTTATCAACCAATAGTCCTCTCCATTAACAATAACTCTCATTTCAATCATGAATTTATCTAGTCCTGTTGAGAGAGCTAAGGTCTTAAGCATTTATTGCAAGGTTCTTCATTTTCTTGTTTTATCATTTTTTTTTTCATGTTGCTATTAATTTAAACCAGGACTTAACCTACTGGCTTACGCAAGGTTAAATGAATCCTTAAAACGTTAGTCAAGGGGTCCCACTTAATAATGTAGTAACAACTAGGAAATTGTATTTCTGGTACCCCTAGCGTCTTATTTCTTCTTTCTTTTTCTAAAAAAGAAAAACTTTTTTTCCTCAAAAAAATTAACTTTCTATGTTGGAAGGCTAAGGTATCCTAGCTGCTTTTAAAACCAAATAAAAGGATTACAAATTAAATGCCATGTTTCCTCTGTGCCAATCAAGACCAATTCCTTGACGATCTTTAGCCAATTCGAAGAGGACTTGCGCATCAAGTATAAGAGTGCCAACTTGCATTGATGGTTTTGCCAGAAAGTTCTTTTTCTCCACATTTGTATTTCTGATCGTACAAACAACACATCATTATTTATATTATTTATTTAAAAAAAAAAAAAAACACGCTCTCTTTTTATTATCAATAAAGAGAAGGGTTTCAAAGTTTGGGTGGGTGACGAAATATATGAAATTCATTTCATTTGGAGAAGAGTTAACAACGAAAGCATTTGACAAGGGCAACGGCAAAGAAATTTCTTCGTGGAATAACTCCAAAAAATGGCTATCATGCCACCGTTGTCATCCATGTGGTGTGAAAGTTCAACCAAATTACCCAGAGAGCCAACGCGAACATTAACTAATAGATGGGACCAATCACTCTCTCTCTCTCTATATATATATATATAAGATATTTGAAAGAATAGTTTAAATCAATAGTGTGAACTATGAACAATATAAAGTTCTCACATGCTAGAGTCAAAAGTTAAAGCTCTCATATACTATAATTTTTGAACCCAAACTGATGGTTTAAGTTACACTCTTAAACTTCGAGATAATATAATTCATCATAAGTTTATCAAGTTCTTTATTTTATATATGTGTATATATACACGCACGTATATCTTATATGCATACAACGTTGAATTCGTCGGGTTGAAACATGTTGCTTTGGGGAAAAATACACTCTATACAATTTTAGTACTCCAAAGCTAACAGTCATTGCTCTCTCAAACCAAACTCTAATATACCAAGGGGAAAATCCAATTGGAACGGTTGTGTTCTTCTGTTTTGAACCAACCACGATATTTCTGGCAGGTTTTGTTAGTTTTGCATATTGTTCTTTAATGTGATTTTGGCTAAATCAAACATTCATAAACACGTAATGTTTAAAAAAAAAAAAGTAAAAAATAAAAGGCAGAATTTTGCCAAACTGTTTTACAGTTATATATTCATTCCAATTTCCAACCTTTATGCAATGAAAAGGGAAAAGCTTTGTCGATTTTTAAGTGGCACATATATACAGAAGATTATATGGGCAGAAATGTTGTGTCCATATTTGTATAATGGAGATAATTAATTTTCCCTCATTTTGGACCTTTTCTTTTTGTTTGCTTGGTAATTTTGGACATAGTTTTGTACGACAAGATCTCTTAAAACAAACTAAGATATGGTCAGTTTATTACGTACGGCAATTACTCGTTTAGACCCATTAGTATACCGACTATATATTATATAGGCCTAAATGAACTATTTTAATTCGTTAATTGTATTGTGCTGAATTAATAATACATAACCAAGATTTAAGCAATACACGTGAAAGTCTACTTATGTTTTCTTTTTTTTGGCAAACAACAAAGTGCATGCTTTTTTTTTTTTTTTTTCACTCGTTCAATGACAATCTGTATTGGTATTTGTTGAAAGGACAATGTCTCAGCTAATCAGCCTCAAAATTATGCAAAAAATTCTGCCTTAATTTTCAGCACCAGAATTAAATATATTTCAGATAAAGTATGAAAGGCGTGCAGTTTTCCTTGTTTTGCACGTCTCAAGTATCCCAACTCATAATGTTGAAAAGAATACGATCTTTATTATTGTGAGAATAATTATCACGTGGGAAAAATATTTACCTTGCTAGGTAGGAGAATATGACTAACCTGCCAAATAAAAAAGGAAAAGAAAGAAAGAAAGAAAGACAGAAAACCATCCCTCGGGCCTCACACACGCCAAACAATTTCATGAAAAATTTATATGTTTGAAAAGTAAGAGAAAGTTTCTGAGAAAGTTTCTTTAAAAAACTCAAAAAAAAAAAAAAAAGTCAAGAGTTAGGCATGGTTTGTGATTGTGATAAGATCCGAAAAATTTTAGAGCAAAATTTTGCAAAAATTGGTTCTATTTTTATAACGCTTTTTCTCATTTTCAAAAACACAAAAAATAAAAATAGTTTCAAAATAGTGTTTGGTTGGCAATTGTAAAAAAATGAAAATAAAAACATTTTCTAAAAAACCCCACTTTTTCAATAGATTTAAAAAATAAAAAAAAAAACTTGTTTTTAATTTTTTCTTCCCTTATTTCCCTCTATAACCGACAATCCCAGCACCCCCAACCCCCTCCTTCTCCCACCTCGTCCTCTCTCTGGCGAACCCAAGCTGCCCCACCCTAACGACCCTAGCCTACCCACTTAGGTCCCTCCTTAGATCGACCCTCACCAACGCAAACCAAAGTAGCAGCCATCAATGCGAACCGAAGCCACCGACTGTTGTGCAAACCATTGCAAACCAAAGCCCATCGCCTCGCCATAGCACCCCCATGCGCACCGCCTCACGACCTAGCGAGGCCACCTCACGATCTCTCCTCTCTCTCCGATCTCTCTCTCGCTTTGGGTGGGTGACGGGGAAGGTTTGTTGGGTTGGCAGGCTAGACAGAATTGTGTGATGGGGGTGATGAGCTCGCCTTCTTGTGGGGAGGGGGAGGGATAGCGGCAAGGGGCCGTCGGAGAAAGGGAGTACTTGTTTAGCCTTGCTTTTTTTTTGTCAGAGCAACATTAATTAACATTAATGTTTATTCTTTTTTCTCTAATTTACTTTTTTAAAACTTTTTTAATTAGGATTATTAATCAGTATAACTTTAATTATTAATGGTTTTAGAATTTAATTTGGCTTTGTTCACATTAAATTTTTTATTAAAATATGTTCTATTTTTTTAAAACATACTTCTATATACAATCAAACATAATTTCAAAAACAATCTTAATATATTTTTCAAAATATTTTCATTTTTAATTTTTTCTAAAAACAAAAACCAAAATAAAAACACTATTAAACAGCGTCGTAAGTCAGGAACACAAATATAAAACAAAGACACATCATGTGTTTTTTTCTCCTTTACTGTTTGGCCCCAAAAAAAGCACCGGAAGAGAAAACTGAAGAGAATTGAGCTAGCCAGTTTTTTGTAGCATGTACGCCAAGGAGAACGTCTGCCATCAAAGAAATTTTCCACTTCCTTCGTTAAAAAGCTTTTGTTCCCCCATGTAGCAGAGTCGAGGGGAAATTGAATTAAAACCTTATCAAAACTTTGTATCTGTTTGGAAAAGCCTTGAAACAGTGTTTTTTTTTTTTAATAGTTTGAACCATTTTTTTGGTTTAAATTTTGATGAAAGAAAAGTAACAAAAATAGTTAGAACCATATAAAAAATGAACTAATACTACATTTGTCTATTTGACATAATACAATTTGTTGGTATCTAGTAGACTTGCCTTATAAAAACTTACAAGGTGTTGGGCAAGAATAGTTAGAACCAATTGTTTAGTTCAAAACGTTATTGTATGTGAGAGCTTTACACTGTAGCAATTTTTGCTTTTTACTGTAACATGTAAGATCTTTACACTATTTCTTAACCACAAAGTTAATTATAACCATGCTTGCCAAATACACTATTATTTCGCGTGGCCATTTTTTTTTAAATTTGAGGACGAGTAATTCGAACTTTTCACTTCTGGCAAAATTAGACGTGGAATTACTACTAAGCATATATGCAACCACACGCCTATTTTTCCACTGTGTGAAATTTGACAAATATAGTAGTATTATTTACTAAGGTTTTATTTGGTGCTCAGGTTTGAAATGGTATAGTTTTAAACTTTATAATTTGAACTGGTAATTTTAAACTATGTATTTTAAACAGTAGTTTTGAACTAGTGTTTAGAAAGTAAATGTTTAAAATAAGAATAAAACGCCACATCAGCTTTAAAATGAAAATTGGTATTTTGAAAACTCGAGTTTATGGAAAAAAAAAATGAGAATGATAATGGTTTTACTGTAGAAAATGGTTCAAAAGACTTAGAACTTAAGAGGACTAAGTTCTCAAAACTGACAGTTTAACCTGTCTTAAATGATCCTCGCTGTTTTAAATGATTTGAATCTTGTGTCTACCAAATGACTGTTCTTGTAGTAACATAGGTTTAAAACCACTTAAAACGTTTTAAACACGCGCACCAAACAACACATAAATCTTCCTGTTTAGTATGTCTGACAAATTAAGAACATTCAAAGACATTTATGTTGACCTTTTCTTAATAATAGGCATTAATCTCTTGATTACGACATTGAATCTTTTCTTTAGATTGAGTTGGGCTTTGATAATGGCAAATTAGCAAGTGGTTCAACGACTGGGCAATGTTGTTAATTGACCAGTAATGCTTTGTGGTTTATTAAGTTAAAAATTTCTCCTAATTAGTTTTAGTGATTTCATACGAGTGATCTATATATATTGTGGCCGCTACATATAAGAGTTTAAGGGGGTTCCTTCTTCAGTTGCTGTCTCCTAATTAGTTTTAGTGATTTCATACGAGTGATCTATATATATTGTGGCCGCTACATATAAGAGTTTAAGGGGGTTCCTTCTTCAGTTGCTGTCTAAAGATGTCACTTTCGTCGTGAAGATGCTAATAAATATTAAAAGAAAAGAACTAGTAAACTTAAATATATATATATATATATATATATATATATATATATATATTTATTCTTCTCATGGAATCAAAAAAGTCAATAGTACTACTTTCTTATTAGAACTGATGAAAACGACATCCAACCACACTTTTTCTAAGAGGATATTTCTCAAACTTTCTTTTAATATGATTGCTTATGTTCTATAGGCTTATCACTCAAAATTAGCATTGGACTAACAGACTAGGACATAGAAACGGTCATTATTCTTTACTAATCAGTAATATTAATTAGTATCTTACGTAACCCTATCAGCTACTATCAAAACCCCCTTTAAAAAAAAATAAATAAAGAACCTTTTTTTTTTTCTAGAGGGTCCGAGAAAAAAAATTACGTAGCACACAATAAATTAATAATTATTAGACTTTTCCTCTATAAATGTCATATTATTGCAAGCTTAATGTCAATGGAAATTAATTCTACACAATCAACAAGCCAGTAAATAACCAACAAGTCGTTTAATTTTTTTGGAAGGTAAATACTCTTTTTTGATTTGTCTTCTTGAATTTCTGACTAATTGTTAGCAACTATATATTGACTATAATTAAGAGGGCAATTGACGTTGATTGTAATTGAGAAATGATTTTTGATTAATCAATAGTCGATGCCTTGCATTGGCCAGGATTCTGATTTATAAGTTATTTATTTTCTTCCCATTGTTTGAGCAAGATGAAGTTTATACACGTCAGACATAGTGGCCCCATACTGCAGGAATATTGAAAAATTATATTGAAAAATTAATACATTGTCAACAGAAAAGGATTATAATTTTTGGTTGTCAACAGAAAAGGATTATAATTTTTGGATCCAGAACGACGAAAGAATGAGTCTAATAAATTATTTTAATATATTGAAAGTATTCTGTTAATTATTAATACCGTCATTAGCAATGCAAGAAGATAAACAAATAAATAAGATACTGTAGACGCAAATCCAGAAGTTCAACAAACCAAAACGACTTCCTCCAATAAAGAAAATGAAAAATCCAACTGAACCTCTTCCACACAATGGTATTGATAAAAATTTCAACCCACTGGAAAGACTAATCAAAGCCAGATTTAAAGAATCCAAGGTAGACAATGACCTACCAAACTTTTTTTTTTTTTTTTAATTTGCTGAGATGCTAAAGGGAAATTAAGATGACTCTTTTATATGAACCACGAAAATCAACATCTCCTAGGAGCAAGGGTGATCTACATTGGGACGAAGGGGAAGGCTGCCCCTTGAGCCCGATGACTCCTTCTAATTTTATGTCTCTAAATAAATATATATTTTTTACTGCTCACCTCCATCCTTAAAATCTTATAAATTGCATTATGAAAATAAAATTTTTAAATTTTTTTAAGTAAATTTCAAAATTTTACTTTGAAAAACTTGAAACCTCAAATAAGTAAAACAAACAATCAATAGTACTATAAAAACTTGTATTTTTGAGGCTTTAAGTTTTAAAAAGAATTAAATTTCATTGCATGCATAGTTTGTTCAGAAAAAGAACAAAATGGAGAATATGTTAGAAAAAATAAGGACGAGGCCTCTGAAAATATAATTAGTTCAAAATTTTTGCACTTTTAGACCTATTTTGAAAAAAAATTTTAGCTTCGTCACTGGGTGGGAGCTATTCATTAAAAGAAAAAGAAAAAAAAAAAAAAAAAACTTAAGGGTAGCTCGATATAGTCCATGGGGTTTAGGTGATGATCTCATGAACCGGAATCTCATAAGTCAGGTCCTGGAAACTGCCTTAAACTGGGTTGCAAGAGGACAATTACTAGAACAAGAAAAGAGGCATTTGAAAGAGTGACTTACAATTAAACTTAAGGTTATTTTGACAAAGGGTACTTTGGAATGAAATTCTTCTAGCTAGGGACCACATACAATATTATGTAATAACGCATGCTATTTAAGACTTTTCTCTGTTTGTTTCCTTTTCTCCTTCAAGGCCCGTACGCGGGATTCCTGGTTTCATCACCTTCCTCAACGAGCTGAAAGGAATACAAGAATAAACCATTTTTCCCATAAACGACCTATTGTACTCAACGGTGAGTGATTATCATGTCACACACAATAATGGACCGGGTAGTAATTTCCTAGCTAGCAAGTGAAAATTAATCTAAAATATTTATACTAGTGAAAAATAGTAATTTATATATATACCGAAAGAGACCATACAAAATTAAGGATTGTGTTTTCATTTTTGTTTTGGACCCAAAACAGAACCAAATGTATTTTTTATTTCCTTTTCTGTTTTTGTGCTTTTAAAAATGACAAAAAAAAAAATTTGAGAAACAAAACCAAGGGGTCCAATATTCATAAGGTTACAAGCAGCCTTTTATCCACCTAAGCAAATTATTTGCACTACCTAACACATCGAGATCGAATTGTCATTTGACTTGCTGGGAAATCCCTACAACCCCACGCTTTAAATACCTGGACGAAAGTGGGCTACATATTTTCCTCACACGCAAACATACATTGCATTTTAACAATTACAAACAAAGACTATTTGGAGGAGCTTGCCAATATTATCAAACTCCTAGAAAGAGAAGCACAGTTTTGTAACACAACCAAATTAGCTAGCTAAAGGCTAGCAATGAGTAAGCTAATTTTTATTCTCGCAATCCATTCCCTCCTCTTCTCTCTTTTGCCGTCTCTCACTGCTGCGGCAGGCGGGACATGGCGGACTTTGCAGAAGAGCATCGGCATCACCGCCATGCACGTGCAGCAGCTCAACAACGACCGCGTCGTTGTCTTCGACCGCACCGACTTCGGCCGCTCCCAGCTTGCATTGCCGGGCGGCAAATGCCGCAACGACCCGTCCGACACCGCGTTGAAGGTCGACTGCACCGCCCACTCCGCCGAGTACGATGTCGTGACGAACACCTTCCGGGCCCTCACCGTCCAGACCGACGTCTGGTGCTCCTCAGGAGCCGTGATGGCCAACGGAACCCTCATCCAGACCGGTGGATATAACGACGGAGAACGCCGCGTAAGGGTCTTCAAGCCCTGCGCTGGCAACAGCTGCGATTGGCAGGAGATAAACCTCGGATTATCGGCGAGAAGATGGTACGCCACCAATCATATTCTGCCGGACGGCAGGCAGATCATTATCGGCGGGAGAAGACAGTTCAACTACGAGTATTATCCGAAAGACGCTGATAAGAATCTCCACAATTTGCAGTTCTTAACGGATACAAACGACAAAGGAATAGAGAACAACCTTTACCCGTTTGTGTTTCTAATCCCAGACGGAAACCTCTTCGTTTTCGCCAACAATAGAGCCATATTGTGGAACTACGCAAAGAACCAAGTGGTGAAGACGTACACGCAAATACCCGGCGGCGATCCGAGGTCTTATCCAAGTAGCGGATCAGCCGTGCTTCTGCCATTGAAGAACATCCAAGCAGGGAACGTCGAGGCAGAGGTTTTGGTGTGTGGTGGGGCTCCGAAAGGGTCTTATGTCCAAGCAACAAAGAAAAAATTCGTTGAGGCGTTAAAAACATGTGCCCGGATCAAAATAACCGACCCGAAACCCAACTGGGTCGTGGAGACCATGCCTAGAGCTAGGGTCATGGGTGACATGGCTTTACTCCCAAACGGCCACGTTTTGATAATCAACGGAGCGGGGTCCGGAACAGCGGGGTGGGAATCCGCCACTGACCCGGTTTTGAACCCGGTACTTTACCGTCCCGATAACAAAGCTGGCTCACGGTTCGAAGTCCAAAACCCGACCACAATCGCAAGGATGTACCATTCCACAGCCGTGCTTCTACGTGATGGGAGAATTCTTGTTGGTGGTAGTAATCCTCATGTGGGTTACAACTTCACAGGAGTGACCTTCCCAACGGAATTGAGCTTAGAGGCATTTAGTCCTGATTACTTAGAGGCAAAGTCTTCAAATTTGCGTCCCAAAATTTCTTTGCCCACGTCACATACTAAGGTCAAGTACTCACAAAAGGTAATGGTTCGGTTTAGGATTGGAGGGAATTTGGCACAAAATTTGGTGTCAGTAGCATTGGTTTCACCGTCGTTTACCACTCATTCTTTCTCTATGAATCAAAGGCTTTTGGAACTTCCAATGGGTCAAATTCAAAGTTTGGGTCAAATGACTTACCATGTTCAAGTTACCATGCCCAGTTCGGCTAATCTTGCTCCTGCAGGGTTTTACATGTTGTTTGTGAATCATCAAGCAATTCCTAGTGAGGGCGTGTGGGTCCAGCTCAGTTAAGAGTGTACATATATATAGATATATGTACACTTTCTTTGTTGTTCCGGTTTGTATACTTTCTAATTTGTAACTGTTTGAATAGCATATACTAATTAGATTCATAACGTTGGGCTTATACGTGGATAATTATATGTTGTGCACTATCATATAAAGTTAAGTCCAATCAAAAGTGATCTTTTAAGGTTTAGGCAATTTAAGTTTTAATGTATCTGATAGGGTGTGTGCCTTTGATGTGTAGAGAGTCAAGGGTAACTTCTGTTTTTATAACGAGCTAAAATCGAAATACCAAAAGACAACAATCAAATTATCTAATATTTAGTAGTTATAATCCTTAGATCACACGTTATATTATATTCTTTCTGACATTGCATCATCAAAGAGAGCAAAGAGAAAGCTAAAGGATTCTCTTGCGAAACATGTTGATTTGAAAAGTAAACCTTACGACTCTAAAGAGTAAATGATCACTACAAATTTAGGCACGCTTCCGCTTATTCGTTTATTAATTCTTGACAATCCAACATCAACATTCCTGGATTTTTAGTGATGTATTCATGGAAGGTTATTTTCTAACATATGCGACTGGAAGTTGTCTTGTAGTCATGTTTTTGTATGTTTGATAAGTCCAATAAAATCAACAAGATTCTCCAATTGTTCATGTATGTATCTTTGAGAGAATATGTATCAGAGGGTTCAATATTGTTTAAGCAGAATGGTTCCATACACAAAGTACCCCTACGGTAAAGGGAAAAAAATCAAAAGAATAAATTATGCTAATTAACGTTAGGGATAGAAAAATCTAATTAACTAACAATATTGCAAAGAAATATATATATATATATATATAATGCAAATTATGGGTTTATATATCACACGAAATTCAACATTTGACTGTATAGCACATTAGCCAATTACAAAGGTTAGCATACGTGTACGATTAGCTATATCTATGACTCTCCAATCTGTTTTTCTAGCTAGCTTTTCTTTATTAACTGACGTCTATTGTCATGTGTACCTAATTATGCGGCGCTGTATTAGCAGCACAATTTTATGAAGTTTTTTAAAGCCTCGTTCAACAAGGAAATAGGACCACTTGACATGGGCCATTTTTTAATACAAGAAAACTTAAAAAATTCAACCAACCATGGATTGAGAAGTGACATGATGACGTGATTTATTATTTTAGACATCTTTTTTTCTTTATTTTTATTGTCGTACGCAATATTTGACAAAACTGAACATAATTTGAAGATTCAGATGAAAAAATATATCTAACACCATTTATTTTCTTACAAAGAAGAAATATAAAAAAAAAAATTAATCATCAGCTTGAAGATTGCAATCAGATCATCAGCAATGTGAGCAAAAGCGGCTCAATTATAATGTTTAAAAATCAATTTACATGACAAAAATGATTAAAAACAATAAAAATTGTTACTACTGCCTCTAAAAGAAAGAAAATCCTATTGATGTTTCGTTTCTTTTTTAACTTATGAATCATGACCTACGAAATAAAAGTTCCACCGACGAAAATATCGTGACAAAGACAGAATAAGGACCCAATCAAAAGCTGATTAATTAGTTAAAATTAAGATTAACACTCCAACCCTCTTCTCTTGCAAGTGTTTTAAAGCCTTCAGGAAGGATATATCTGTAGGCCAACTAGTCTTGTCAATTAAGAGATTGGAACTAATTAATTTTTAAAAATTAATCAAAAGCAAAATAAACTGGCTCTATACAAGCCACGTCTAGGTCATTTGGAATCAGGTCCCCCCACTATTTAGTAACAGCTAGAAGAAAATTGCTCAGCTCGCATTAACAAGAAAATTATAAAATAAAAACCAAAAAAAAAATTTGAGAATAAAGGCCATTTAGCAAAAGCAACTTGCCATGAAATCCATCTTGTCCCATGTGGTATTTAAACGTTTTTGTTTCCTTTATTTTTTCTGGGTAGGAATATTTCATCGTCATTCTCTAGGAAATTTCTATGGTACAATATGTTAATAAAATAATAAATCAGGTTAAACTTTCAATTGAATTCAAATTGCACCTTCTCCAATTTTAAGCCCTATATCTGACGATCCAAATTGACACACGAGCATTGCTTCCTTTAAGTAAAAGTATTCAAACAAATAAAATTACAATTAATTCACAATATATACGAGGATAAAATGTTCGTTAATTGACAACGTGTATAAGTATAAACATATTTTAATGACACAATTTCGTGACTGTGACTAGGATTTCCCTTTTGTTCACTTCCACAAAATGCGCTGAGGGAACAAGGACAAGTGTGATGAACTAGTTACAATCACATAAGGATAAAATTAAAAAAAAAAAAAAGAAGGAAAAAAAAAAAGGACAGAGAGCATTTATATTTTAAAAGGTGTTTGAAAAAAGCAAGTCTAACCAAATGGTTAATAATTAAAAACAAACCTCTCATGTAAAACTTTCACAGGTTATAATTTTCAGTTTAAAAGTTTATGTCTAACTAGATTTTTCACACCCCATTTAGCTTGACTCTATCCAAATAACTTATAACTAATATTACTTCAATGATATTGAATTAATGATTCGTTTGAAATACATAGTTAGAAACATAAGTTAGAATAAAAGATGTTGTAATATAAAGAAAAAAGTTAATTGGAACCACAATTATCATTGGCGGAGATGCATTATGTTAAGTGGGGGCTCGTGCTCCCACTCAATATTTGAAATTTGAATTTTTACCCTAAGTTTTTTAAAAAAATTTTAAATACACATTTATATTGTAAGAAAAATTATAACTGTACCTTCACAGAATAATTAAAAAACATTATTGTATCTCTATTTTATAAAAAATTGTAATTGTGCCCCCCTCTTATTAAAAAAATATAAAACAATATATCCAACAGATAAAATATTATCTTTTTTTTTTTTTTACAGTGTCCCTGCTCAACAAAATTTCTAACTCCACTGACGGCAATTTATGATTAAAACGATCCTCCCAAACACAAGGCACGTTGTTGTCACTCTCGTCACTCTTTGGTCCTAGAATATTAATGCCTCGGCCAACAGGTAACCTTCACACCTCTCATCGTGGCCTATTTGTTAATCTGTACAAACAAAAGCCTCTGTCTGTTTAGATCTAGCTTTGCCCCTAAGTCCATGTAAACTACCTTTTACTCTGTTTTATTTAAATTTTTTTTTTACCGGCCCTTCTATTTTTTGGTCCCCTAATAAAAATATTGTTGTTATTTCCTGGTGGGTTTTTTCTTTTTTTTTTTTTTTTTTGCCTGAAAGAAAATAAAAGACATGATTTAAAAAGATAGTGAAACAAAAACACGTAGGTGTTCACTTTAACCAATCGGTGATCAGCAGAAAACAAAAATCATTTTCACCTAACAGAATGAAAAAGTATATTTCAAAGCCGCCAAAAGTAAATCTCATTCATTGCCTTCACCGGAAAATCCGCGCTCGCCCAACCATGTCTTAATGCGCGTGGTAACATGTCTTGCTCTTCATTAAAAATTATTGAATAATATAGAAGGAATAAGAGAAACACAAACATTTAACGTCAATATATTAGCATTATGAAAATGAAAAATCAGATGTAGTGTTTACTGGATTAAGAATAAATACAATAAATTCTTGTTAAAAATAATCACTTATAGAAGTCCAACTTTTCCTTGCAAGAGACACGAAATGTGAAGGTTGAAAGGAAAAGAAAAAGTTTTAAATTTAGACCGTCTTGAACCGAAGCACTCAAGATCAAGTCTTAACAATATTGAGGATGAATGAAACATCATTAGTTCTTTTCCTCTTTGTTCTCTTCTCTTTCCCTCTCCTCATTGCGGAATGCGCCGTCGGTGGGTGGCAGACCCTGCAGACGAGCATTGGCATCGCCGCCATGCACATGCAGCTTCTGAACACCGACAGCGTCGTCATCTTCGACCGGACCGACTTCGGCAAGTCGAACTTGTCGCTGACGGACGGGAAATGCCGAGTGGACCCAAACGACACCGCGCTGAAGCTCGACTGCACTGCGCACTCGGTGGAGTACGATGTCGCTTCCAACACGTTCCGGCCGCTGATGGTCCAGACCGACGTCTGGTGCTCCTCCGGAGCTATCACTCCCGATGGAACCCTAGTCCAGACAGGGGGCTTCAATGACGGAGAACGGAGGGTCAGGATCTTCAAGCCGTGCAGTACCGGCGGCTGCGATTGGCAGGAGATTGAGTTCGGCTTGGCAGCGAGGCGGTGGTACGCCACCAATCACATTCTTCCAGACGGGCAGGTGATCGTAATCGGAGGAAGACGGCAGTTCAATTACGAGTTTTATCCGAAAACGACGTCGTCGGTTAAGAATCTCTACAGCTTGCCGTTCTTAGTACAAACGAACGATGCCAAAGTAGAGAACAATCTTTACCCGTTTGTTTTCCTCAATGTCGATGGAAATCTCTTCATCTTCGCCAACAACAGAGCTATTTTACTGGACTACTCCAACAACCAAGTGGTGAAGACGTACCCGCAAATCCCCGGCGGAGATCCGCGGTCCTATCCGAGCACCGGCTCAGCCGTTTTGCTTCCATTGAAGAACCTTGAAGCTCAATTCATTGAAGCCGAGGTTCTGGTATGCGGTGGAGCTCCGAAAGGGGCTTATGTACAAGCCATTAATGGAAATTTCGTTGGAGCTTTGAAGTCTTGTGCTCGGATCACAATAACCGACCCGAACCCGGATTGGGTTTTGGAGGACATGCCTTTAGCTAGAGTCATGGGAGACATGACTTTGCTTCCAAACAGCAACGTTTTGATCATCAACGGCGGATCGGCTGGAACAGCCGGTTGGGAAAATGGGCGTGACCCGGTTTTGAGCCCCGTTCTTTACCGACCCGGTAAAGCAATCGGAACCCGGTTTGAAGTTCAAAACGCGTCTAGTATCCCAAGGATGTATCATTCCACGGCGATACTGTTAAGAGATGGTCGAGTTCTTGTTGGTGGTAGTAATCCACATATATACTATAACTTCACCGGAGTTCTTTTCCCGACGGAATTGAGCTTGGAGGCGTTTAGTCCTCAATACTTGGACGCTCAATTTTCGACTCTGCGGCCCAAAATCTTATCGCCCGTTTCCAAGAGTGCGGTCTTGTACAGCCAAAACCTTGCGGTTCGGTTCACGGTGAGTGGGTCAGTGGTGGCGCAGAGCTCAGTGGAGGTGACAATGGTGGCACCGTCGTTTACGACGCACTCGTTCTCCATGAACCAAAGGCTCTTGGTGCTCACAGTGGAGAGTGTGACGAGCTTGGGAAAAGCCACATATGAACTTCGGGTCACAACACCCGGGTCGAGAATTCTTGCACCGTCCGGCTATTATCTTTTGTTTGTGGTTCATCAGGAGATTCCAAGCGAGGGCATTTGGGTCCAGATCAAGTGACTATAGTTATTATTAGCTTGGGGGTGGTTTTGATTATTTATTAGTTTAAAGTAATTTGGGGGAGGGGACATTTGTTACATGATACGTGTAACATTATACCAATTGGAGAGGGCTGCAAAAAATAAAAAATACAAATTGAAGAGAAGGTGAGCTTTCTAGTTCATGGGTTTAGACATTTTAATTAGATTGTAAAACGATTAGTTACCGAGATTCTTGTCAACCAGAAAATGTACTTTTTAAGTTGATAAATTTTGTAGAATCGAATAAAACCACAAGGATTCCTTAATTACATATGCTTGAAATATTTGTACTTTTGTACCCTTAAATGTGAAAGGGTATACATTATTATGCTATTGTTTCCAAACACAATAAGTACTATTGACAGAAAATTATAATAGTTTTGACTATATGTGCGAATGATATTTTGATTGTCACAATTTTTTTGCTTCAAAATTCAAATAAATGAGGAAGGATTGGCTTCATTAATCATATAGAAAACGATTTGATATCTTCCATAATATAACAACAAAGAATTAATGCTCATATAATACTTGTTACTTGTATGCTTGCATCATTCAATGTACTTAATAAATAATATGTACAAAACTATCAAATACTCAAACCAAAATTTTTAGGACTTCAAATTGTATTAAATGTACAAAAAGAATAAATTTTTAAGAAATAAGCGGAAATCTTTATCGTTAAGCACTCATTTGACAATTACAACGAAGAAGCCTTAATAATTTAAAAAAAAAAAAAAAAAGGCGGAAGAAGAAGGACTAGGAGAAGTTAATATTCTCTGCAGAAGGCCAGCTTCCCTAAAGTTATGACACGTTCAGACGAAGCCACTAGAATTAAAGGCCAAAGGAAACTTCCAAAGTGGTCTAGTGCTACAGTACAGAGATATAAATTCTACTGTCATTTGTTTTCTTAGCGTGTGGTCAAAAAGAAAGCTACATGTCAATCCTTCCCAACCGAAGCCCAGCCAAGCCGAAGTGGATGTCCTTGTCACTTTGCATGTAC
This sequence comes from Artocarpus hirsutus, assembly GCA_946598075.1. NCBI lineage: Eukaryota > Viridiplantae > Streptophyta > Magnoliopsida > Rosales > Moraceae > Artocarpus > Artocarpus hirsutus. Next base: position 2,807 of record CAMOHE010052313.1, on the reverse strand, counting down.
GTATATCTGTACGTAGTTATGTTGTATTCAAAAACGCCTGCAAAACGCTACAAGCAAGATTTGTGTCAAAAATTCGTTGCAACTCTTTATGTGTCAAAAGATGTATTTACACACAATTACACATCGTAATCTTTTGTTTCGGAAAAGCTACGTTAAAAAGGGAAAAAATCAGGTTTGTAATTACTTGCAGTCAATTCTCCAAGCCGGCAAGCTAATGCAGTTGTTAGGTTACGCACTTGAATATTCAATAAGAAATGCGTGAACGTAGACGCTGAAAAGACAGCTAAATTACCATGCATGACCGTTTTACGGAAGAAATCAAATAGAATAACTTCCAGATTTCTCATATAACTATATTTAATATTAAAAACTGTTTTGAGCCCAATTTAGCTGCTCATATCAAAATCTTGTTACTTGATTTTTTTGGGGATTTTTTAATGGGAACCTACTAGCAGTGTATATTTTAAAACTGTTAAATCCTAGTTGAAATCATTTTTCACAATTCGTATCGGTGAGTTATGTTTGTGTCGAATTAAAGCTCAAAAATGTAAAAAATACCTCGACATTAATCCGACCCATAGCACGAACGAATTATAAAATCTTGACACTAACAAGACCCGTCTTGACACGGCTTAACATAAACACGACCCACCTTGACTTGTGGCCTATGTAGCATGTAGCCTTCAATCAATCTACAACTCGAAATCAACCCATTATATTTTATCTTTAAATTATAATATATGCGTCAAAATTACATAAAAGTAGCATAAAACATATATTTTCTCAAAATTAAATCACTTTTATAGTACAAACATATCAAATTTAGTATCAATTTATTGATGCTATACATGTTAGTGCAGAATTGTTTTCAAAAAATAATCAAGTATTAAGTTGCGGGTCAATTTAGTGTCAAGTTAGTATCAAATGGGTAGACACGAACACGACTCATTCTTAGGCGAGTCAATTTTGAGTTGATACGAAAATGACCCACAGATTATTTTTTTTGGCATTAACCAATAAAAAATCGTGTCGTGTCCTCGTTCGCAACCCGTATTACCAGGCCTTCCGATTATTCTTTTGGTTAACTAGTTAATAAGTTATCTTTTTAACTACTCCATTAATTTCGTTTTTTTTTTTTTCCCAATACATAAGAAGATAGCTTTCAAACGAAGTTTTCTTCGGTCCACAAATTTGTCAGTGTTTGCAATTGGATATATCGAAGACAAAAGCAATCAACCAAATTTCCTCCTGCAGTGGCCTTCTTGTTCACATGGAACCAGTAGTGTTACTATAAACCCCCCAAAGCCTACGCTTTATGGCCATTAATATGTTTTGTGTGTGTCGGAACTTCCAATCCAATTCTTTCCACTTAAGAAAGATAACAAAAAACAATCAACAAACCGGGTATACACGTGGATAATGTGATGCATGAGTCATCTCTGGCCCACTAAGTAATAGAGATGAAATAGACAGCAGTGATTTATTTTCCTTTCAAAAAATTTGTTCTTGCTTCATATATAATTTCATATAATTAACCGGTATTTTAAAACTCATGCATTTTCATTATTACAATTCTTGGAAATCAAAGGTAACGTGGCGGATCTCGCATGTAAATTTCACGTAATGCTTTTTTCACGTTAGGCATCATGAAAATTGCACGTAATTATCAGATATAAAAACTCAAAGTGATCAGTTTTTGAAGATAAGAATCAAAAGGTATCAAAAGTAAAATCTTTTTGTGTACTTCGTGTTGAGGTGCGTGTCAAAAACAAAGAGAACGGCGAAATTTGTGTTCGATCGTGGAAAGGTCTAATAATGTTTTTAAATTTGTCTCTGCAAATTGTTTACTGATCTTGTGGCAGCTAAGAATTAAGATAGTCAAGGGACATTTATTTGGATTCTAAACAATGAAAGTTCACGGGTTTGCATCATGGGCTAGAATCGTCGTGAAACATCCGTTATTTTAACGGGTATGATTTTTGATAAAATTATATAAATAAATATGTCATTTTAGCATTTTTACTAAGTCTCCGTAGTAAATATTTTAAATCTACCTATCACTCACTTATATCAGCCTTGTCCCACTACATTAATGCTCAATTAAATAGCATCCTTACTATTTGGAGACATAGAATTAATTCACCTCAACTACCAGGAGACATCAATATGTTTTCTCAACCACCTTTTTAATGCTTCCTTTATCTTCTTCTACAACATACCCTATTTGTCCCCTCAATTATGTTAACATTATTTGCTAAAAGTCTCCGTGAGAGACATGATAACATTTTATTTTAATGCTCATTTAATTCTATCCCGCTCCTCAATTAATTTAATGCCTATATATTCAACCATCACCACTCTCTTCTCTAGTTTCTCATTCTCTCCTTTCTTACTTCAATTTCCAACTAAAGACACAAGACATAAAGCTCTCTTTGCAACCATGACAACTATAATTTCCAGCCACGTTTGAAGCCATTTTGGAGTCAATACAAGCTTGATTTTTAACCCAAACTTTGGTGTTTTTCAAAGGAGTTTTGAGGTAGGTTTTCTTAAATTCAAATTTGGTTTTAGTATGTGTTTTCTCCATGTCTAATGCATGATTTTCGTGTTCCAAGTTCATGCAAGTTTCTAATTATGTTAGCATACATATTTGAGCATTTATGAACAAAAACTTGAGTCTTAAGTTGAAACCGACAACCAACCTTTATTTTAGTTTGATGATGATTCTGAACTCATGTGAACATATTTATTATGATTATATAATGCATGCTGTATATTTTAGAATGGTTTTAAGATGTTGAACAAGA